>PVIA01011435.1:0-44464 GCA_004024845.1 Tonatia bakeri
CATTTCCCTAAAATGTCATATGGTGTCCTTGAGTGTGATATTATTATGTTACAGAATTACATGGTTATGATTTTGTAATAAAAGATTTTGTAATAAAAGGGGGGCATTATTTGTGCCAGACCCTGTATATATTACTTAAGGCATATAATACTTACACACAGTTATGAAATAAAAATTTGTTTATGGCATGCCAAGGTCAGTTAGATAAACTTCCTCTTGTGCATGGAGTTTTCTTTGGAACATCGTTGCTCATTTAATTGAGTTCTTGTTATATGTATTAATTGTAGGAAGAGCACAGGGTGGGAATTCTAGCACTGCCTTAGTCATTCACTAACTAGTCTACATTGGGAAACTCATGAACCATTTCTATGCCTGTTTCCTCATTTGTGAAAAGCAGGCAATGACATTTTCCCTGGTGTGGTATAAGAAATAAATGGAGCATTAGATGCATAAAAAATGCAAAAGGCCCCATACAAATGTCAGGCGGTAGTAGTAGTCAGTGGTCCTCCTTCATTTAGCATGGATAATTGAGTGTTAGCCATATTTGATACTTGCAGCTGATAGTTATTCAGCAGGGTTTGCTCACTTATCAAGGATTTGGTTGTCTATTAAGTGTATATTGTGCTAGTAGCCAGTGAGTGTATATTTAGTGTACAATGTGTCAGTTATTGTGCTAAGAAGTTTTCATGTGTTTACTATAATCCTCATAGCACTCTGATAATAATTCTCATAACAGTCTTTTTATCCTTTAATTTTATTGCTGAAAGAATTGAGATTTAGAGAAGTCAAGTAGCTTACCTAAGGTTGAACAGCTAGTAAGTGTTCTTTCTGATTCCATCTATCCATCCATGTACCCATTTATTCATCAACTATTTATTGAGCATCTGCTATATAATAGGCACTATTCTAGGGCTGGGTATACAACAGAGAGCAAAACAGACATCCTCTGCCTTCATGCAACTTACATCCCAGTAAGGGAAGACAGAAAATAAAGTGTGAAGTAGAGAGTATTCTCCAATGGTAAGAATGATGCAGTGACAAAGTAACACCTTTGTTTTAGAAAATAAAAAAGGAGAGACAATAAATCAGGGAAGGGAAGTGTGTGTGTGTGTGTGTGTGTTTATAATATAGATACTGTAACTGGAAAGGGCCTAATACAGAAGAGGGTAACATATATGAAAGAGGAGAGGCAGGCAGCCACACGTGAGAAATATGATCCAGGTAGAGGAAACTGTAGGGACAAAGCCTAGGACGGGTTGTGCCTGGTGTGTTTCAGGAACCACAGCGGGGACAGTATTGCCAATGTGGAATAAGTAAAGTGGAGAATAAGTAGTAGGAAATGAAGTCAGGGAGAGAAGATGGGGTGAAATTATGTAGAGTTCTGCGGACTGTTGTTCGGAAAATAGGGTTTGGGGCAGAAAAGGGACATGGGATCTGGTTTATGTTTTAATGAGATCGTTCTGTCTACCATGCTGGGAACAAACAGAAGAGGAGCAAGGTGGAATCGAGGAGACTGGTTAGGAAGCAGTTGGCAGTAATCTTGGCAAGGCATCGAAAGCTTAGTTCAAGTGTGATACCAGTGGACGTAGTGAAGGCTGGATTTGCTGGAAGAACGAGTGAAAGGGAAGAGTCAGTGATGATTTTAAGGTTTTTTTACTGAGCAACTAGAAGAGTGGAATTACTGAGATGGGAGAAGACTGTGAGAGAAGCAGTTTTCAGGGACCAGGACAGGAATTCATTTTGGACAATTTGAGATGCTTATCAGATATTTACGTGGAGAAATATATGAGGTTGAATTTCAGAGGAGAGGTCAGGACTGGAAATGTACATCTGGAAGGTGTCAGTATGTTTATGGAATTTAAAGCTCCAAGTCTAGATGAGATAAAGAGAGAAGTATAGGTAGAAAAGAGATGTCCGAGATCACAGCCTAGTTCTAGCTCAGTTAACAGTCCAAGTACTTTATATTTGCTATCCTATAGTGTCCCCTTTAGTATTATATCCTATAGTGTCCCCTCTAGTTTTTTTATTAAAAAACCTAAGTCATGGAGGCTGCCCTCGAGAGGCTTATGGTCTGTGTGCAGAAATAAAATATATGGCATATAATTGAAATGTTTAAATTACAATGCAAAGTCACATATGATTACACATCAGAATGAATTGAAAAGACTGTATGTTTACCTGTCCTGCCTGTGAAAAGATTACTTGGCATGGAAAGGATTGACAAAAGCCTGTTGGAGGAAATGGGACTTGAACTAAACCTCAAAAGGGAAACATATTGGGGGGGTGCATTTTGGGAAGGGTGTCAAAAATACCTTTGTGTTCAATAATTCACCAGGAGGACTCAGAATTTAGCAAAGCTGTTAAACTCACAGTTACTGTTTATTAGCAAAAGGATACAGATTAAAATTCACAACAGGAAAAGCCTTATAAGGCAGGGTCTTGGAGAGTTCCAGGCAGGAGCTGCCAGTTGTTTATTCCCAGGGGAGTAGTCTGGACAGCACTTATGTCTCCCAGTGGTGATGTGTGTTAGCACTTTGGGCATGTTGCCAACCAGGGCAGCTCACCCCAGCCGTGGCGTCCAGGACTTTTACTGGAGTTAGTCACACAGACAAGGCTAACCGCCTGTGTTGCTGACCTTAGTCTCCAACCCCTCCAGAGCTGATACTGTGGCCCAAGGTCCCCACTCACTGTAAATCACATTGTTAACATAGACTGGCATTGCTCAAGTCCCCCAAAGAGACAAAGGCATCTATCAGGCAGGACATTCCAAGACTTACCTCCTAGGATCTGGGGGCAAGGGCCAAACCTTTCTTTGGACAAGGTTAATCCTTTCTTGCATGGTTGGGGGGCGGTTTCCCGCTATGTGGAGACAGCATGAGCTTAGATACGGCAGGAATGCGTATGCCATATTTAGAGGACATTGTGGTGACTTCAGTATGGCGTTATACTTGAGAATATGAACTCTGGGAGCTGCACTCACAGGATTCATATCCCAGGTGTCACTTGCTAGTTTTGGAATATGTAGTAGTTATATATTCTGTCACTTATATGTGAAGCAAGGGTAATAACAATACTTACATTATAAGCTTGTGAAGATTAAAGAGTTATTATATAAAGCACTTAGTATATGTCATGACATAGTAAATGCTGCAGAAATAAGGAGTTTGTTCATCCATTCCTTAGTCATCTACTCAGTGACTCTTTTTGAGCACTAACTAGCATGTTAAGACTCCTCTCCAGAGCCTCATATTTTTATTTCCAGATACCTAGTGATATATCTAGAGGGCTTGTGACTCTTTTAATATTAACATGTTCAAAAATAAATTAAATATTTTTCACTCAAATTATTTCTACTCATGGCAGTACTATCAACTTAGTTTATCTGTTTAGAGATTAAATTTTAAGATACTAGCTGTTGCAAAGATTGGGCTTAAAGAATAATTTGGTGAATTGAGAAATTAATATTAGCTTTCTTTATATACATACAGGTCTGTGTATGATGACCAGCCAAATGCACACAGAAAGTTTATGGAAAAGTTAGATGCTTGTATCCGTAATCATGACAAGGAAATTGAAAAGATGTGTAATTTTCATCATCAGGGTTTTGTAGATGCTATTACAGAACTCCTTAAAGTAAGGACTGATGCAGAAAAACTGAAGGTAAGAAATCTGTTAAAATTCTATTTATCTTTGCTGTCCTTAAATTACTCAATATTACTTTATGTTGCATGTTATAAATCATTATTAAAGGTACTACTTTCAAGAAGTGCATTAGTGTATATATTTGGGGATGCCCTTCATGCTTTATTAACACAGTTGTCATGCTAATGACATGCTTTTACAGGAGTAAAAGGGATTACTCCCTTTTTTGGTAAAGCAAGCAATGCATTGACTTAATGGGATTTCTTTCCATGCAGGGAAATGAACTAAAATACTTCATGCAATGAAAGGCCTCATTGGCAGTTTTAGAATTTTGAAAATGACAATTAGTATACATAAAAAAAACCTTTAAAACTACTGTATATAATTGTAGTCTCAAAATCATTTAATAATATTGAAACTATTTTTTTAGTTTAATAGCAATGTGTAATTTTCTTAAAGAAAGTTTGTCTACATTTTCTGCCACACAGGAAAAACATTATTTATTAAATGAGACCTGGATTTGTTCACTCAGAAAACAAAATATTTAGTTATAAGGAATGTCCTATTTATCTTTACATTTGGACAGACAAAATGACCCTGGTTTACCAAAGGTTATGATTAGAAAACCATTATATAAAGGATAGTCAGACAATGAGAGACCGAACACAGCATCAATGAGGCCACTGAGCATCTTTGTTGAAAAATTAATGAGATTTTTAATAAACCAGAATGTGCTTCCTTACTATGATGACCTAATGAGTCACTTAATATGTGGGAAAATTTGAGGTTGAGCTTTGCCTGCACCTGCAGCATTAAAATGTTGCTGTGGATTGAGATTCCATGTTTGATGTTAATCAGCCACCCAGTGTTTGCATTCAGCAAAGTATGAATGTTTAATTACCGTAAAATGCAATCACCATTTCCTACAGACAATGAATGGCACATAAACCTCATTGAAGTTATCAAAAAGGGACCAGTGGTCAATTGGGTCAGTGATTTGAATTGTTTGACAGACTTAGAGAAGCAAGTAAAGTTCAAAAATCTTGAGTAAATTTGAGAAGTTTGCCACAGAATCTGTTAAAAAGAACTGTCATAAGTAATTGAAGTTAAAAGCCCTTTTCAATCAAAAGTTCAAGTTCAAGCTGTAGAGTTAATTTGAATTTGCATTTCTTTGTTCTAAGTTTCTCATGAAGCATGATCTGATTACAAGGGTGAACAGTTACATCAGGGAAGTTTTATGCATGTTTGTCTAACTAAGGTGAAATTATTTTTAAGGTGCAAGTTATTGATACCAACCGAAGATTTCAAGATGCTGGAAAGGAGGTGAGAAAATGAGACATTTTTTTGTGTACCCGTATGTGGATGTTGATTTATCTGTTCATTTTAAAAATATGAACGTTTCTTTATTCCTAAGGTGATAGTCCAAACAGAAGACATTATTCGATGTAGGATTCAGCAGAGGAATATCACAACTGTAGTGGAAAAATTGCAGTTGTGCCTTCCGGGTGAGTTAAATTTGTCTGTAACATAATGCTTGGCTTGATAAAATTATGATTTAATGATTATCTTTCCTACCTTATCCCTGAATTTTCATGGTTTTCCTGTATTATAAAGCCCCATTTGATGATGTTACATGAGTCTCCTAGAACAATTTCTGTCTTTCGGTGTCTTTTCTGCCTAGTTTGTTCTTTGTCCATGATCACCGCCCCTCAACTCTGTCTTTCCTCAGAGTACTTTCCAATGGGGAGAGTGTCTTTAGATTACATTTTCTTGCTTTGTCCTAATTTGCGTAAAATTTTACTTATTCTTCTGTTCGATACTTAAGCAGTTTGATTTTGCATTGCTCATAATCTCATTTTGCTGATAATGTCAGAAAACATTCCAAAGTGCTCTAGCTAGGTATTCTCCCTTCTTCATTCTTACCTTTCCACCTCTATTTTGGAAAGACTGACTTTTTACATGTCTGAGTTTCTGGACTCTCTGTTAGGGCTCAGATATTACTGGGACATCAATAAATTCTGAAGAAACTAACCAGTATTTTCTTTACCTGGATGTATCCCATTCAAACAAAAGGAAGCAGGTAAATGTCATCTTTTTCTTAATGTAGTAAGCTAAATCCAACTTAGTGTCCCATTTTTAAATTTTTTTTTACAAAGGAACTGGAACATCCATACTCTGGGGAATAGAGTGAGATGCTTTGTGTATAATAATTATACAATGTGGGGCAAAAGTAGAGTTTATAGTTGTTTGTATGGAAAATCATGTAATAGTTAATAAATAATAATATAAGAATAAACTCTCTTTTGTGTACTCACAACTGTAAACCTACTTTTGCCTACCCTGTATAATGTAAAGTTAGCTTAGAATACAAATTATATGTTAAAACTGTCAGAAGATCTTATTAGCTAAAAAATTATTGTTTTCTGACTTGTGAGAACAGCTTTTTTTTTTTTTAAGAATCACTACTCAGAAATTATACTCAGTTGAATCTGTTTGACCCAGAGATGTTTGCACATTAACCTTGAGTAAATGAAATGTCTGCTCATCATGTTAGATTTCAAGGTTAAGAAACCTACTTCCTTTGTAGAAATGTTTAATAATACCTCTTCGCCACCATCAGATACACTGAAGTAGTCATGAAGACAGTCTTTAAGTTTGAATGCTTTGTCCCTGCATGTAGTAATAAGCTTAAAAAATTAGATACGGATAGAATGTAAAAGAGCTGAGTTCAGCTTGTTCATTGAGAGGGCTATTTGAAATAGAAAAGTAAAGGGAAATAGAGGTTAGATTTTTGTTAGTGCTCCTGTCTTTGCTTTAAGTGCTGGAGAGGAGATCTGAGTTCATGTAAACAGTGTATTCCTAATAGCCATGCCCAGAGCTACCTCCTTTCCTTACTCTATCCTTCTGTCTAATTATCCTCCTACAAATACATTTTTTGCATTAGAAATTATGGTAGATATTGGAAATATAAAGCTGAAAATAATACCATCCCAGCTCTGAAAGATCCTATAATCTGTCTGATTAAAAACAAGCCATCAATCACTGTACAATTGCTTAACTCATCCTCAGATTAGAAGAAGTATGTGAGGCTAGAAGAAGACAAAAGGTTGAACAATGCATTTTCCTGGTGCGTTAGTTTTACTTGATTATATTTGAGAAAAGTATCATTTTTACGTGAGAAGAATATAGAAATAATAGAAGGTAGATGTGAAGTTTAAATAAATTGTTGAGATAAAGCAGAGGTGACTTCAAAGCAAGTTATACTTGTACCAGCAGTTTGAGGCTCCTTCCCAGGTATGTGTGTTCACTCTGATGTTTCGGCTGGAAAATGTGAGAAATAATTGCATTGTGATATAGGGGCTATGACAGTGATATTCATACAGTGTACAGAATTAGGACAGGTTTGCTATAGCTACCCTTTAGCTTTTAATAGTTTTCAGACAAGCAAACAATATCTTTTGTAAACTCGAAGAATCCCGAGGGTAGCCATAAAGCTATAGAAATATCTGGAAGAAAATGTATGTCTCTTTGGTCTAGGAAATGGAGGTGGCTTGATGAGCCAACAATTACCTTACCTACCCACTTGATACTTTGAAATTCTACTCAGGATGAATGGTAATTTATATAGTTGCATTAAAACCTTTTTGGTTGCAGTATGTCATCTTGCTGAAGCTTCTAACAGTTTTAATGAATAATTGCATTTCTGAACCTGTGGTAGAAATGATAAAACAAAGCAAGATTCTTTTTTATGTTTATTTATGCCTATATTATAATTGACTGTCTGCTGTAAGCTTTTGAGGTTCCTCTTTCTTTGGGATTTGGTGTAAAATTTTGTTTAGTAAGCTGTAACACAGTTGTGCTATTTTATTTGGTATATTGAATCCAAATCAATCTCAGTGTCGCTCAGCTTTCTCTCTCAAATAACTAACGTCCAAACTTCCCATTCCACTGCAGGGAAGCGATATTATATTAGAATGTTTCTGAAGAGGATATGTATTAGTATGTTAGTGTCTCAATTATAGGTGTCAGCATATGCGAGTGTTCCAAGTTTAGTATAATATAGTAGTATGTACAATGTTTGGTATATTTAGAGATTAAAATGTTTTTATTTACTTGAAATATAAAATTTTACTTGAAAATACAAGCCTAAATCAAAGTATAGAGAAAACTAATGAATTTATAATATGCTGTTCCCTTTCATAATTATTTTTATCTCTCAAAAAATTTTCCCCATTTTTGAAAGCTAAAATAACTTGTTTTTTTAATGCAGTGCTGGAAATGTACAGTAAGCTAAAAGAACAGATGAATGCAAAAAGGTGAGTTGGTTTCTTTCCTAATTGTTTTTGGTAAGAATCTCTTTTTTCTATTATTGAAGGCATATTTAAATTTACTGTAAATTATAGTGAGTCATGAAGTTTGTTTTTACCTTTAACTCTGCTTTGTTCATGCAGTTTGCCCATCAGGATCATTCCATAAAGCAATTCTGAATTGCTTTATTCAACAAAGTAATTTGTGGATCCTTACCCAATATAAGTGATATCAAAGATTGATAATATCAATGAAGAACAAATAGACAACTGAACAGGAATGGAAAAATATTGATTATATTGATTAATTTATCAACATTGACATTGCATATAGTCCAAGGCTAAGTGTGTATTGTGGGTCCACAAGTGAAAGCAAAGTGTGGGTCATTACATTTTGACAGTCTGGGCTAGTGTAGTTCATGTTCTGCTTTAATTATTCTAATTTTTTCTTTTATGATTCTAGAGAGAGGGGGAGGGAGGGAGAAAGAGGGAAGGAAACATCAATGTGAGAGAGAAACATTAATAGTTTGCCTCCTGTACATGCCCCAATGGGGGGAATGAACCTGCAAACCACGCATGTGCCCCGACTGGGAATTGAACCGGCAGCCTTGCAGTTCACAGGATGATGCTCCAACCAACTGAGCCACACCAGCCAGGGCACATTCTGTCTTATTCATACAAATGAATAAATGACAAATGAAAAGTAAAAATAAAAGAAGTTAAAGTAGGTTATTGATTGCCATAGAAACATTAAATATGCTAATGTTTAAAGTGTTTTAAAGATGAACAATTTTATTTATTTTTAAATACTTTTTTATTTTTTAATTGCAGTTGACATACAGTATTTCATTAGTTTCAAGTGTACAACATAGTAATCAGGCATTTATATAATTACATGATCACCCTGATAAATCTAGTTACCATTGACACCATACATAGTTATTACAATATTATTAACTATATTCCCTATGATATATTTTACATCTCCATAACTGTTTTGTAACTACCAATTTGTACTTTTTAATCCCTTCCCCTTTTTACCCATCCCTCCAACCCTACTCCTATTTGGCAATCATCAAAATGTTCTTTATATCTGTAAGTTTGTTTGTTTTCTTTGTTTATTTTGTTTGTTAGATTCCACATATAAGTGAAATCATATGGTACTAACCATGTTGTTACATATGGCAAGATTTTATTTTATTTTTTTATGGCTGAGTAATATTTCATTGTATATATGTACCAATTTTTTTATCCATTTTTCTTTTGATAGACACTTAGGTTGCTTCCATATCTTGGCTATTGTAAGTAATGCTACAGTGAACACAGGATGCATATGTCTTTTCAAATTAGTGTTTGGGGTTTCTTTGTATAACTACCTGGAAGTGGAATTACTTCCTTTTTTGTCTCTTGTTATAACCTTTGATTTAAAGTCTAGTTTTTCTGGTATAAGTATTACTACCCCAGTTTTTTTTTGTTTCATTTCTATTTTCATGAAATATCTTTTTTCACCCTTTTCCATCCGTGTGTTTCTTTTGATCTGAAGTGAATCTCTTATAGGCAGCATATGTAAAGGTCTTATTTTCTTATCTATTCAGTTACCCTAGGCCTTTTGACTGGAGCACTTAATCCATTTGCATTTAAAGTAATTGTCAAGCCCTGGCTGGTGTGGCTCAGTGGACTGACCCTCGAACCAAAAGGTCACTGGTTTGATTTCCATTCAGGGCACATGTGTGGGTTGCAGGCAGGTCCTTGGTAGGGGGCATGTGAGAGGCAACCATTTGATGTTTCTCTCCCTCTCTTTTTCCCTCCCTTCTCCCTCTCTAAAAATAAATAAACACAGTCTTTTAAAAAATAAAGTAATTGTTGATAGATATATAGTTATCGCCATTTTATTATTCATATTTTTTATCTTCTTCCTCCTTTCTTCCCCCTCCTCCTCTATTTTTTTTAATACTGGTATGCCGAACATTTCTTTTTTAATACTGGTGATGAACAACTTTCAATTTTTCTCTTTCTAGAAGCTCTTCATCTGTCCTTTGATTCTAAATGATAACTTTGAAGAGTAGAGTAATCTTGATTGTAGGTCCTTGCTTTTCATCACTTTGAATATTTTTGTGCCGATCCCTGGGCTTGCAAAGTTTTGTTGAGAGATCAGCTCCTCTTATAGGAGCCCCTTTATAGGTAACTAAGCACTACTGTCTAGGAGAAAGGTACCCCTCCAGCCCTTGCCCTGAAGCTAGCCAGACAATTCAGTTCCTCTCCACATGTGCCTAGCACTTTTTGAGCTGCTGCCGCAGTGCTAGAGCATGGAGAGCGTGAGTCTGTCAATGGGTAAGTTCGTGGGCTAGCCCTTTAGGAGGAATTCCTGGGACTCCTGCAGCCCTCTGTCTGACTCAGTCACAATCCCTGCTGACTTTCACAGCCAGAAATTATGGGGACTTCTCTTCCTGACACTGGAACCCTAACTGGGGAGCCTGGTATGGGGCAGTAACCTCTTGCTCCTCAGTGGGGGACCTCCACAGCTGAGATATCCCTCCTGGTTTGTAAGCACCACACATGGGTTTGGGAGCAGCACATTCTGTCTCTCCACTCCTACCACTCTCCATGTGGCTTCTTCTATACACCCTTAGTTACAGGGCTTCTGTTCAGCTAGAGTTCGGGAGGTTCTCAGTGGTGGTTGTTCTGTAGTTTAGTTGTAATGATGTGTTCATGGGAGGAGGTGAGCACCGCATTAACCTACTCTGCCTTCTTGACCAGAAACCCCTAAAAATGAAGTTTTAAAGTAGCATAGAAAAACCAGAATAAATGAGACATTTGGAAAAGGGAAATAATGATTTACTCTTAGTTTATTAATAACTTATTTATCAGAAGCCTCTAACGTCCTTCATTCTCCTCTGAGCATTGCCTTAGTTGTGTACCACAATTTTTGAAATGTTATGCTTTTAGTATTATTTAGTTTCAAATATATCCTGATTCTCCTTTTTTAATGCTTGTGTTATTTATATGTGTGTTGTTTAATTTCCAAATATTAGTGGAATTCCTTAGCTTTATCGTAATTTATTATTCATTTCTAGTTTAAAACTATTGGGCCAGTGAATATACTGTATATGATTCTTTCCTTTGATAAATTTTTATATTTACTGAGACTTGTTTAGTGGCCCTAACATATTATATATCTTGTTGAATATTTCATGTGTACTTGTAGAAACTATATCCTGTAGCTGTAATTGGCTTTAGTGTTCTAGAAATATCAATTAGGTCATGTTAATTGTTAGTGTAATTCAAATCTGTATCTTTAGTAATTTTTTGTTGGCCAGTTCTATCAACAGTAGAAAAGAATTTAGGTTTTCAACTATTGTGGGTTTGTCTATTTTCCCTTTAGTTCTTTACATTTTGCTTCATACCATATTTTGACTTGGATAATGTGCATTTTTTGCCCAAATTTTTGAGGAAAAAATAAGGATATGCATTATACATGGTTAGTACTAATTCCCATGTTTTACAAGTTATACATGGGAATTAGCACTAACATGTGGGTGCACATTATACATGGCAAAATACAGTATATTTTAAAGGTCTGTTTAATAGATGCATACACATTTATGACTATTTTATATTCTTTTTGAAGTGTCTCATATTTATAAACACAGGCAACTTTGACAGAGGTTTAACATGGGGGGAATTTACTGTAGGGTTATTTATAAAAAATAAAGATCGTTCGATTCCTAGTCAGGGCACATGCCTGGGTTGCAGGCCACGGCCCCCAGCAACCACACATTGATGTTTCTCTCTCTCTTTCTCCATCTCTTCCCTCTCTAAAAATAAATAAATAAAATCTTAAAAAAAAAATAAAGATCAGATACTTAAAAATCCCAATAAATTGGACATCATTATGACAGATTTATAAATAGGGTAATAATCCGTTTCTGAATAATTTTAGTTAAAGATAAATACCATGATATATTATTAAATAGGATATGAGCCTACTAAAGTGGAAATGTTATTGTAGATTATGACTGGATATAAATGTGATCAGATGTTACTGAGGCAATTACTACATGGTTGCATCAGATCATAGGTGGCTTTAATTTTCTTTTTATAGTTTTTCTATTTTTCCAATGCTTATAGATTACCATTATCATTTGTTTAAAAAGCAGCATCATGTTTACTAAAACAGAAGTGGTAATCTATTATGCAAATCTGCTTACATTTTAAAATATATAAAGCTCCAATAAATTGATAAATTTTAAAAAGGATCTCAGGACTGGTCTCTGGCTTTTGCTCTTTTCCTAAGATTATTAACTTTGAGCCTCCCAGAGCAAAGCCTGAGCTTATATATACTTTTTACATTTTTAAGGAGTGTAATTCTAGGGAAGCTGAGGAGTATTGTTGAGGGAAACAGTTGTGAAATAGGGAATTTGGGACAGGAAATAATGAGGTTGAGTTATTGAGTTAGCCAATGCTTAATATTGATCAATTTCAAAGAACTTTTGGGGAGTATGTATTAGTTATTGTAAGTCACAACATTCCATTCAGGAGGAAGACAGGAGAACCAATCCTCTGGTTTCCTTTTCTAATTACTTAAGGGTTTTACATACTGGCAGTAACTTCACGTTTCTGGGTTCATGAAAGGTCATGTGATGTCTCATGCCTGTGACACAGGGAAGTCCAAGGTGGGAGGTGAGAGATGAGCAGCGTGAAGGAAGGCACAGTTGTGCCGTGGAGTCAGTTGCTTATGTCTGTGGTATGGTGCAAAAACTGCTGGTAATACTTTTCACCTAGCACCTATCACTTATTTCAAATATGTTATAGGTATTACCATGATTTTTCAAAAAGCATATCTGTTATAGAGAGAATACTTTTGGGGCTTACTTAATTTAAGTCAAGTCAGAAAATAGGCCAGGATTAATTTTGACTATTCACTAATCTATTGTATCTAAAGTGTTATTGCACTCAGAAAAGATATTACTCATAATTTCAGATCATCTAAATTTATAATGTTTTAGGTATAATCAGAATCATTGTAATGACAACTCCCTACCCATACCCTCACCTAAACATACTGATTTCTGACCAAATATATATTTTATTTATAGCATAACAATTCTAGGGATTTTAAATAACCATGATCAAACTTAGCTGTAATTTTTAAATTTGTGGCCATTTGCAAAATATACTGTTTTTGAGAATATATAAGCTAGAGAGCCAATAAGTATCTTTAAATAGCTTTGCAACTTTCTGTGTTTTCAGTTTATTTATACATAACTTTTTTTTAATACAGTACCTTTTCTCATTTTGATATCTAGTTCACTGGGAAGGCATAGAATATTATTTGATACATTTAAAAAGTACCGACTTGTAAGGATTTTGGTGGTGAATATTATTGTAGGATATTCACAATTTTGGAAAGTCTGAGTCATACTATCAGTTATAGTATCTTGACCAAATTATATACCCTTTCTTTGTGTTTCAGTTTTCTCATTTATAGGTTAATAGTGGTATTGGCCATAGACATTTACTTCATAGAAGCCTAGAGAAAATTGAAGTGTGTCTATGAAATTATTGATATATGTCAGTTTTTCTAGGGCACAAGCTATACTTTACTAATTGCTGCATACCCAGCATGTCACCAGTGCCTAATATGTAATAGACACTCAGTAAATATTTGTTGAAATGAAAAAGAAATCACTCTATTATGTCTTTTGTGACTCTTACTATTAAAATTTTAATATTTCTGATTATCTCAAACAGTTTAAAACAATTTTAAAAAGTTTTTAAAGTATATTTTGCTTTAAATTAAATCTGTGCCTTGTGTTTTTTTGATGATGATTGTTTGTGGATGGGAGAAATATTATGAAGTCACATCTCAAACAACTCTCAGGGGCGTCCATCCTTTCGGCGTCTCTGGGCTGCGCTGGAAGAAGAGTTGTCTTGGGCCACACATTAAATACGCAGACACTAATGAAAACTAATGAGCAAAGAAAAGGTTTTATGTAAATTTATGATTTTCTGTTGGGCCTCATTTATAGCCATCCTGGGCTGCATGCAGCCCACGGGCCTCGGGAAGGACACCCCTGACTTATGTATGTATGTATGTGTGTGTGTATTTAAAAGATTTTACTTATTTATTTTTAGAGAGAGGGGAAGGGAGGGAGAAGAGAGGGACAGAAACATGGATGTGCAAGAAAAACGTCAGTTGGTTACCTTTTTCATGCCCCAACTGGGGACCTGGCCTGCAACCAAGGCATGTGTCCTGACTGGGAATCAAACTGGTGACCTTTTGGTTTGCAGGCCAGCACTCAATCCACTGAGCCACCACAACCAGGGCTAAATATTCTAATTTTAAAACTTGGAATTATTATACAGTTAAGTATTGTGATGACTATGGTAATGCTTGTGATGTTATAGATTTGGGTGAAGTGAAATGGAGTTGTATGTTAGTGTAAACCATGAACTTTCAGCTTGCAGCTTGTTCATATGTTTTACAGTTTGTGCTTAGTAAATAGAAATAAATGCTGTTTTACCTGTAACTATGACCTTTTTCATGGAAATGTTGGACTGATTTGTTTTATTTGTAATTACTTATAAAATTAATGTCATAACTTTATAGAGTTGTCTTTTTAATTTCTCACAGGTATTATTCTGCTCTAAAAACTATGGAACAATTAGAGAACGTATATTTTCCCCGGGTTAGCCAATACCGGTTTTGTCAGCTAATGATAGAAAATCTTCCTAAACTCCGTGAGGATATTAAAGAAATATCCATGTCTGATCTCAAAGACTTTTTGGAAAGCATCCGAAAACATTCTGACAAAATAGGTGAAACAGCGATGAAACAGGTGAGATTAAAAAGGAGAATTTTAATTTAATGTTATTCAATAATTTAGGTTACAGAATATATCCAAAGTTTACTTTCTTTACTTCTGTAAAATGCTTATTTTTGTTTAGTTTTACCCTTTTCTTATCTTTCCCAATTCTTGTTTAGGATGGATTTCATCAGCGTTTTCTTCTGATGTACAGTTACTCCTATTTAACTTGCCTCTCCACCAATTCCTTGGCGGTGTTCCCCAGCTACATAGTGTTACATTAACTTCTGCCAGCAGTGAAATTTGGTATAAAATTGATTCAAAAGTGGCAGCTCTTTTATGCTAAGATTCTAAGTTGCTCTTTTTTTTTAAATTGAAAGTATTATTTGAATTAACAACTCCTACAGCTCAATAATAAAAATAAAAACAATGGGAAAAGATTTGGCAGTTTTAAAGTTAATGTATCTACCTTTTGAGTCAGCATTTCCTCTCCTAGATATTTACCAATGAGAAGTGAAAATGTGTCCTCATGATGTTCGTAGTAGCTTTGTTCACAGTTGGCTGAAAACTGAAAACAACCCAATGAACATCAAAAGGAGAATGAATAAACACATTGTGCTATATTCATAAAATGGAATATTACTTAGCAGTAAAAGGAATGAATTACTGATATATGTGACAACATATATAAGTCTCCTAGCCATTTGGCTCAGTCTTTTTAAATAAAATTATACACCCCTGCAAAACTGTTCAAAACAAGAAGAGAAAGGGCACAGATCACAAATAAAAAATGGGATATCACTCTAGATCCTATATCCACAGACAGTAAAAATATAAAAAAAAAGAATGAATGCCTAAAGTGATTTAGACTATAATAAATTTTAAAATAATCTGATTTTTTCTCTTTCCAAAATAGGCACAACAGCAGAAAACTTTCAGTGTTTCTCTGCCAAAGCAAAACAATGTAAAATTTGGGAAGAATATGTATATAAATGATAGAATTCCAGAAGAAAGGAATGAAATTATATTGAAACATACATTTGAGGAAGAGGATGAGAATGAAGAGGAGGTGATGGAAATTAGTTTCTCTCTGCCTTCCTTCCTTTCTTTCCATGAATTTTTTGTTTTAAGTTGTAGTGTAAATCTGTGTGATTCTCATTCTTACCATGTGCAAATTGAATTTATGTGTATTAGTAAGTTATGAGATATTAGGGCAGTCAAATTGTCTGAAATATTAGACTGCATAATTGATAAACAAGAAATATTATACTTTATATTTTATTTTATTTTTATGTACCATGGTTTTGTTTTTTCTTTTTTTAATTTTATATTAATTGTTGTTCAAGTACAATTTTTATATTTTAAATCAACAGTAGTTGAACTTAGTTCTGCCAAAATTAGCAGAAGTGTAAATCCAATGATTTTTTGATCACTTACATTTTAATTATCTGTGGTAAACATTTAATATCATGGTGGCTTGACCTTGAATTTAGCCTACCTTTTTAAAAAATTGGTGCTGAGATACTACAAAATAATTCTAACATTAAAGTTTTGTATTTCTTAAAAATGTTTTACTAAATTTAGAAACCTTGAAATTATCATTAAATATCCCCTTTCTTTCATCCACTGTATCTAGATTCATTTCTAGTCCTATTGCTTCTTTTATTCTCTCCATGAAGTCTTCTATTGAGCCTACTTCTTGTCTTTTTCTTTGAATTATTTTGAATTTAGTGAAGACCATAAAGACCCTGTTTATTCCCAATTGTTTATGAGTTTTTGCCTTGTCAGTGAGATGTCAAATTCTTTTTAAGGACTCAATTGGGGCATAGGAAGAATTTTTAACTGATTTATGAAAGGAACTCTGTGAGTATGTGCCCATGGCCTCCTCTGTGGTAGGGAGAACAGTATAATATGTACAATCTGCTGTATGCCTGGGGATGTGTGAGACTACAGATGTTCCTCGACTTAATCCTGATAAACTCGTTGTAAATTGAAGTTATCATTAAGTCGAAAATACATGTAATACACTTCATCTACCAAACATCGTAGCTTAGTCTAGGCTACATTAGTGCTTTGAACGCTTACTTAGCCTACAGTTGGATGAAATCATCTAGCACAAACTCTGTTTTATAATAAAGTGTTGACTATCTCATGTAATTTATAATGCATATTGCTTTCACATCATGGTGAAGTCAAGCCATCGTGAGTCAGGGACAGTCTGTATATGAATTTATGTCTGTGTGTATGTATGTATGTGTATGTGTGTGTGTGTACATGTGCATATATATGCATATGCAGCAGATGTCTGATATTATAATGAATACAGACAAATGAACAACATTAGACAGTTTAAGGTCTCTTTTTTTAATAAATATTTTATTTATTTATTTCCCTCTCAGAGAGAGGGAAAGGGAGGGAGAAAAAGATGGAGAGAAACACTGATATATAAGAGATACATCAATAGGTTGCCTCTCACATGCCCCCAACTTGGGACCTGGACTGCAACCCCAGCATGTGCCCTGACTGGGCATCAGACTAGTGACCTTTCGGTTCACAGGCCCATACTCAATCCGCTGAGCCACACCAGCAGGGCTAATGTCTTTCTGATAGGGAATTAGTGTGTCCTAATTAGTTTCTTGAAATTAAATAAATATTTTTGAAATCTAACTTTTGTTTTCTCTTAATCAATATTTAGAGAACCTCTGTATTTTCTTCTCCCTTGTTATTCAGAATGGTGAAAATAGACCAGTTAGTGTTCTTGCCTGCATTTTTCTTAGTCTGTTCTGTATACCTTTAGCCGCTAGAGCATTACCATCATGCCTTACTGCCAGCTCCATACTCTAAAAAATTTGGTTGTTCCCCTGTTTTTACAGATCTGTTTTACTGTTACTACATTTTGTTTCTATCATTTTCTCTAATAAGTAACACTATAATAAATATAATTTAGGCCCAGTCTGGGGACTCATGAGCATAGAAATGTGTTCTTTTAAAAAGAGTTTATTTCTCAAGTTTGAGAAACTTCATTCTACTCTATGTCATCAATTCTGAGGTACAATTTTTAAAATATTGCAACATCTCAGTTGAGATACATCTTAAATTGATGATGTCATAGTTTCAAGTGGTTGTGTTTTTCCTTTCTTAGTATTTTATAAAATAATAATGATTATGTCTTCAATTTGATGAAATAATGGTGAATCCTATGAGTTAGCTGTATAAGAAAAGGAACTTTGTCTATAACTATACCTTAAATCCATGCACCATCTTTACCAAAAGCAATAATGATTGTATCCATGTATCTACAGAAATTTTCTGGTAAGCTACCAAGCATACAGTCTCGCCTTTATTACCTAGTTATCTACAACAGCCAATGATGATAATTATATAAATAATGAGCTACTGAACAATTGCCAAAACAATATAGAAAAGGTGTTACATTTACATTATATGCTTTTTATAGGTGATACATGTTATAATGTGTTCATGAATTTCCTTGTCTATCTGTAACAATTATCCAACAGTGGACTTGTAGTTTAACCTCTAATTTTTAAAAAATGGTGTTATTTTTCAGGTCTTAACTGTTCAGGACCTGGTTGATTTTTCCCCAGTTTATCGATGTTTGCACATTTATTCTGTTTTGGTAAGTATCTTGTGTGTGAGTCTCTGTGTGTGTTTCTGTGTGTGTGTTTTCATTACTTTGCTGATTTTATTTTAGGGTGATGAGGAAACATTTCAAAGTTATTATCGAAAACAAAGAAAGAAACAAGCAAGACTGGTATTGCAACCCCAGTCAAATATGGTAAGTATATAAGAATTTTGAATTGGTTATGTTGTCACTTTTTATTCCCTTCTTCAGAGCTTGCATCACTATTCATTCAACTATAAATATTTATTGAACACCTACTATTTCCAATAATTGGTTTAGGTGCTGATGGTATAGCAGTGAACAAAATGGATTAAGTCCCTTCTCTCATGAGCTTACATTCTTTTGGGGAAGATAGACAGTAAACAAAACAGACAGTGAATAAATAAAAAGATAAATAAGTATTTGAAGTATCAGGGAGTGGTTATTAGTTTCTGATAAAGTGTTGGACTCTGTATCTTGATTAACTAATGATGCTGGATGAAACATTTTTGTAAAATTTTAAATACTTTCTAAATGTCCTAAAAATCTGGTAAGAATGTCTAGTCAGGATAAAAATTTAGTGAATATGTAACTGTTCTATGTACTGGTTTTGGTGATAGTTATATGACCAGATGTGTTTATGAAAACCCATAGTGCATGAAAAAGAGTGAGTTTTACTAAGTATGTAATTTATACCTCAATAGATCTGACTATAAAACAAACAAAACAAGCATACCTAAATGAAGGCAGAAATTGAGATAAGTTTAATGAAGCACAGGATGTAGCTTTTACCCTAGGGACATGTACTGAATGGGAAAACAAGAGTTCCGAGGACATGGAGATACAGAGGGCCCAGCGCAGAGCCACCCAGAATCAGTGATAAGAGATTATCTCCCTTGTAAAGAGAGTGGATAATTATAACTCCATTGTTAGGACAGAGAGATAAAAATCAACTAACAAAAACCCTCTGTTCCTTCTGCCAAATACACTGAGGAAATTGCCTATCTCAAATTTTGATACCAAGTGAACAAAGAAAAAAAGTTATCTCTGAGAATTCATAACAAACAGTTCCACACATGTGTTTGCAATCCAGATTTATTCTAGTTGGATAGTCACAAAATCTCAAGTTGAAAATTTAAAGTGGTTCCATGCTGATGTTGCCTCCAGGTGCCAGTAGAAGCAAATGTCGGTATTCTTTGAACCCTTATACCAGAGTTAAATAATATCCATGGTTAAAGTTTCATGGAAAATTAGCAATTTACAACAAAAATAATTACCAAACAAATGAGAATCATTAGAAATATTGGTAATAGAAATAAATCCTAAAAGATTTTCAATATTTGAACTATTACCCATAGAATATAAAATAATACTATTTAAAGTATTTCAAGAAATAAAAGGCAAGCTTGGTGATATAATTAGGTAATAAGAAACTATAAAGAATGGCCAAAATATGAGAAGAAAAGTCAAGTAGAATATCTAGAAATTAAAGATAAAATAACCAACATTAAATTTTTTGTGATAGGCTTACCAATGGATGAATTCTCTTAATTGATCTGAAGAAATTATCTGGACAGCATCACAGAGAAACAAAATTATAAAAATACAGAAAAGCAAGGGTATATGGAGACAAGTTCTAACATATTTCTAGTTGGAATTTCGGAAAAAGATAGAGCAAATGGGACAGAGGAGTGTTTGAGGACATAATGGCTGAGAACCTTCTAGGACAGATGAGAAATAGAAACCTATGGAATCAAGCCCAATGAATCCCAAGTAGGTTTAATAAAAAGAAATGTACTCTTAAAGACCTTAGAGTGAAACTTCAGAACACCAAAGAGAGAGA
Organism: Tonatia bakeri; assembly: GCA_004024845.1. Taxonomy (NCBI): domain Eukaryota; kingdom Metazoa; phylum Chordata; class Mammalia; order Chiroptera; family Phyllostomidae; genus Tonatia; species Tonatia bakeri. The sequence continues at coordinate 20,221 of PVIA01011435.1, forward strand.
AAATAGAAAACCTGAAAAAGATTATCAGCTACCTTGATTAATTGACATTTATTGAATACTTCACCCAAAATAGCAGATTACTGCTCATGCTTTTCAATTAGACTTGGAAGGTTCACCGAGATAGATCATAGTCTGGGCTACCACATAAATCTCAACAATTATAAAAGACTTAAAATCATACAAAGTATGTCTTCTGATCACAGTAGAAATAAATTATCTATATGCAAGAAAAGAATATTGACTCTTACCTCATTCAACAATTCAAGAAATGGATCATGGACCTAAATGAAGAGCTAAAATTACAAAACTTTAGAAAAAACAGAGGTTAACATCTTTGTGGCCTTGGGCTAGGCAGTCAGTATTTTCTTAGGTGTGGATACATAAAGCATGAGCCATAAAGAAATAAATTGATAAGTTGAACATCAAGATGAAAAACTTCTCTTCCAAAGGCATGGTCCAGAAATGAAAAGACAAGACACAGGGAGGATATACTTGTAAAACTCATGTCTAGCAAAGGGCTTGTATCCGGAGAATATAAAGAAATTGTGTAATGAAATAATTAAGAACAACTAATAGATAAAAGAGTCAGATAGATAGACATTTTACCAAAGATACACACATGAAAAATGTTCAATGTCATTTTTCATTAGGAAAATGCAAATTAAAACCACAATGAGATATCATTGCATACTTGCTAGAATGGCTAAAGTTTAAAAGATTGATAATAGCAAGTATTGATGAGGATGTGTAGCAACTGGAACTCTCATACACTTCTGGTGGGTATAAAAATTATAGTGACACTTTGAAAAATAACTTGTTGGCTTGTTAAAATTTTAAGTTTATGCTCATCACATGACCCAGCAGTCTAGCTCCTGGGTTTTGACCCACGTGAAATGTAAGTGTATCTTCACACAGTGGCTTATATGTGAATATTTAGTAGTTTTATTCATAAATGCCCCAACTGGAAACCTCTCAGATGTTTATGAACTAGAGAACAGATAAACAAATTGTTGTACATTCATATGATGAAATGCTAGTCAGCAATAGAAAAGGAACTGGTATGTGCAGTGACATGGATGAATCTCAAAAGTATTTAGATATCGCAACGGTATATACAGTGTAATTTATTATATTACATTTTTTAAAAGGCAAAAATATGAGACAGAATGAGATCAGTGGCCAAGGCCTGAAACTAGGCAAATGATTCAGTACAAAGGGGCACTAGGGGTCTTTATTATGAGACGGAAATATGTTCCATATTTTGACACAAACATCTGTATTTGGACTCTACATGTAAAAAGTGTTAATTTTACTATATGTAACTTAAACCTCAATAAACTTGACTTTAAAAACAAGATAAAGAGAAGACCTTGAAAATACGTAAAGAGAAGAAATTATTTTCAGATAGACAAAACAATAGAATATTTTCAATGCCAAAGGAAAATAACTGTCAACTTAGTATTCTATATCCAGTAAAACAAGGCTAAAGATAGACACATTCAGACAAAAAGAAGAGAGTTTGCTACTGAGACACCCTTCCCAAGAAAGTTCTAAAAAGGGGTATCTACTTTAGGCAAAAGGAAAGGGATACCAAATGGAAGCTATGAGATGCTGGAAGGAATGAATATCAAAGAGAGTGTAAATAAATGGATAAATCTATGTTGATTGTAGGAAATAATAAAATATTATGGACTTTAAAACAAGATAGAATTGGCCCTGGCTGGTGTAACTCAGTGGATTGAGCGTGGGCTGTGAACCAGGCATCGCAGGTTCGATTCCCAGTCAGGGCACATGTCTAGGTTGCAGGCCATGTCTCCCAGCAACCACACATTGATGTCTCTCTCTCTCTCTCCCTCCCTCCCTTCCCTCTCTAAAAAAAAAAAAAAAAAAAAGATAGAATTAAATACATAATAACATAATTATTAGAATGAGATGGAAGTTAATGAAATGAAGCTATTCTATAGTTTAATTGTCCAGAGGAGTAAAACTATTGATTAATTTTAGAGTTTGGTTGATTAAGTATGCATTATGTAATTTCTGGAATAACCACTAAAAGAGTAGAAACAGAGTGCATACTTTCATATAATACATAAAGGCTAGAATGATAAACTAAATAGTCATGTCTTAGGGTTAAGAAATAGTACATTAACCCATAAGCACTGATAGTATTGACTTAAACTATTTAAAGCAAAATTGCCATAACCAAAAGAATAAATAGAAGGATCCATATTCATAGTGGATTTCAAATGTCTCAATATCTTATAAACCAAATAGAATATCAGTAAGAATACAGGACATGCTTAATAGGCTTGATCTAATGGACTATATAGAATGCTGTTTCATCCACTGTAGAAACATATTCTTTTAAGCACAAATGGAACATTATAAAATGTAACTAACAAGTAAGTATCAAGAAATATGAAATGTCCCCTGTCACACAGAGTACATTCTCTGATCATAGTATTCTTTTTGGTATCTTGTATTTTTTTATATTATCTTTTAGTCCCCTTTTACCTCCCTCCCCCCAGCAATCACCACAGTGTTGTGATCATAGTACTTGTTTTATTTTTAAAGATTATTTATTTATTTATTTTTAGAGATAGGGAAGGGAAGGAGAAAAAGAGGGAGAGAAACATAAATGTGTGGTTGCCTCTTGCACGCCTCCTACTGGGGACCTGGCCCACAACCCAGGCTTGTGCCCTGACTGGGAATCGAACTGGTGACCCTTTGGTTTGCAGATCATGCTCAATCCACTGAGCTACACCAGCCAGGGCTGATCATAGTATTCTTAAATTAAAAAGTAGTAATAATTATTCTCCAACTGGAAAAAAACCCAGATGTTTGAAAATTTTGATCACACTTACATAATAGGTAAATAACATTTGAACTTAATTGAAATAATGAAACATTTCATGTAACAACCCCTTATGAATGAAATTCTAATGATCCAATATTTTCCTATATACTTTTATTAAAATTATAAACAATATTCAATTGTAGACTATTTGTAAAGAATGTGACATTTATTGTGAATCAGATGAAAAGTCATTGGAAGGTTTTAGCAGAAGGTATAGAATCTTATTACTATTTGAGAAGTATCATTCTGGCAGCTATCTGTAGAATAGACTCTAGGGAGCAAACCTAAAGCTGGGAGTATTAGGTAGGATGATGATGTAATAGCTCAAGTAAGGGATGATGGTGGCTTGAATTAATTGTTGGGGACAGGGGGTCCTAAAGTCATATTTACTTTTTAATTTGCTTATTGTCTGTCTTTGAATGCAAGTTTCATGAGGATAAGGACTTTTTGTTATTAACCAGTATATCCCTTGGTGCCTTAAAAATGTATGCAGCATATAGTAGGCTCTCAATAAATATTTGTTAATAAATGTAGTGACTTGGAACTTACTTTTATGTTACTGGTATGTATTGGTTTAAATTATTTTTATTTTTCATTTAAAGCATGAAACAGTTGATGGCTATAGAAGATATTTCACTCAAATTGTAGGGTATGTATCTAATATGGAAATAAATATTTTTACATTCTGTCAAATGTCAGAACTAATAATTTTCTATTTGGGTTTTAATTTTTTGACACGTGTTATATTGGTAATTACCGTTTTTAGGTTCTTTGTGGTCGAAGATCACATACTACATGTGACCCAAGGACTAGTAACCAGGCCATATACTGATGAACTCTGGAACATGGCCCTCTCAAAGATAATTGCTGTCCTTAGAGCTCATTCAGTAAGTCAGACAATTTATGTTACTAAACTTTCCATTTAGTTACTCTAAGAACTTCTGAGATGTATATTGTCAGAAGAAAACTATATTTCCATCATTCTGCATATTTCTGGTAACTGCTCAGATTTGAAAGTAGTAATGTCAGGCTTTTGTTTGGTAGTATTGGGCTGTGATTTTGTAACTGACTGGAGCCTCCCAAGACACATTTAGTCCAGCATTATAGAAAATGAAGAATTAATCTGGTCTCATTAGTTTCAACTGACCTCTTCATTGGATTAGTGAAAAACACCATGAATAAAGGGTTTTTAATTATCATTCCAAATGCTTTGCTTCCAAAATAAGCTCCATTAAAACTCAGTAGAACTTGTTCATCCATGTTCATAATTTGTTTGCAGTAATACAATTACAAATTTCTTTAAAATATGCAATATCAGAATTTGAACTTATTTAAATAATGAACCTTTATGTAATGAGAGACTTTTTTAAGAATGAAAGTAAAATGATCAAGTATTTGTATAATATGCCTCTTGTGGAAATAATAAATGTTAGTGTTATAGAGACAGCTGAAGTTAATAATTGCTCAGTGTAGACTTTTATTTAAGACAATTTTAGTAGTTTGCCTTCAGTAAAACTTCCTCATACTTAAAGTTTTGTAATCTTATTTATAATTTTATTATTGAGAATAGAGATTGAAAATAAATTAAAGGAGGATTATTAGCTTATGTTATATTTAGATTATAAATATACTACATTTTTATTTATCAGGAATGGAGATTCTTGATACATTATTTATCCAGTGAACTAATTTTCCTAACATATTAATAAATAACAATATATTTTTATCATGGTTTATATTTATACCAGTTCTGAATATGTAAAATTATAGTATGCTTCCTATTAATTCCATGACATTAAATACAAAGTCATAATATGTTAAATGCAACATATTACACTCAAAGTCTTATTAAATACTGTTGAGGGGACAGAGCAAATTTCACTATTCCTTTGAAATTAATTATTTTGGTGAATTACTAAGAAAATATTTAAGTTGTCTTTCTTATGTTGGAAAAATTTGTGTCTCTTATAAGAGAATAAATAAGTAACTGAAAACTAAAAACATGTAGTCTATATATATGAACCATTTTTTCAGTTTAAATAACTAGTAGAAACATATATGCTATTTTTGCTTTATATGCATCATTTATATGTTATTTATAATAGCATATCTTTATGTTATTATATGCATCATTGCTTTAACCAAAGTTTAGTGTGTGGAAATTTTAGGAAAAATTTTTTTAATTTAATACAGGTATTTTAGATATATCATTTTATGATCTTTTGCTTAGAATTTTTATTAAATAGAGGAAGCCAGCTGTGGATCTAAATAATAACCAGGATTTAAAATTTATTGTAAGTCTGAGGGATTAAAGGAAAAAATTTCAGATTTATTTCTCAGTTTTTACCTTAATGACTGGTTTTTGTTTGTTTGTTTCCACTCCTACATCTACCCCATCTTTTCCTCCCCACCCCTACCCCCTAGTCTTATTGCACTGATCCTGATCTTGTTTTGGAGCTGAAGAATCTCATTGTAATATTTGCAGATACTTTGCAGGTGGGTGGTACTCTAACATTCAATTCATGGCTATTTTAAGTACTTAAAGATATATAAAATGATAGACTGTGTTCACTTAATTTATTGTGGATTAATGGTACTAAATTAGTAGTAACCAAATGTTTACTCATATATGCATTAGTATCCCTCTATTACCCAGTTTTCATACCACTTCCTTTCCAGCTTGGACAGAGCTCATGGAATATTACCATCTTTTTGAGTATTGGTCACTCAGTTAGAATAGATACAGTATTTTTGTAGTTAAAAAATGTGGTGCAGTGGGAAGATCTCTGAACTAGAAACTAGAAGACACAAGCTCTGCCTTAGAACAGTGATCATGGGCCCTGGAAGTCACACAGATCCTGAGTTTATGTTCTCCCTCTGCTATTGGCTACTTGGATGTCTACAAGTTTTATAAACTTTAAATCCTCATTTGTGAAAATAGATTCATTACTAGTTTTCAGAATTGTTTTGAGTTTTAAACGTGATAATAATTAGGAAAACATATAATTTGAAAGTTGTATTTTCTCAGTTACTTCCTAACCTCAGATGAACTATGACTGTGAGCAAATCTCCTTACTTCTTTGAGACTTGTTTTTTTTTTAAATAAGATTAAAGCTAAGTTATATGGAAACTCACTGCCTTTGTGATTTTCAGTATGAAATTTTTAAGTTTGTCCCTCCTCCTTTGTCACAGATAATACAGAATTGATTGCAGGTTGTTTTCATGCTTAAATTTATGGGATTTTTAAGGTGGAAATAATGTTTTATGAAATATAGAACAGCATTTTTCAAAGTGTGGTAATAGATGTTACTTATTTTTTAATTGTAGTTTACTGATTATGCTGTTACAATTGTCCCAATTTTTCCCCCTTTGTCCTGTTTCACCCAGCACCCCTAAATCCCTTAGGCAATCCCCACACCATTGTTCATGTCCATGGGTCATACATATGTTCTTTGGCTACTCCATTTCCTACACTGTATTTTTATCCCCATGGCTGTTCTGTAACTACCTGTCTATACTTCTTAATCCCTTCAGTTTTAACCCATTCCCTCCCATCCTCCTCCCATCTGGCAACCATCAAAATGTTCTCCGTATGCATGATTCTGACTCTGTTCTTGTTTGCTTAGTTTGTTTTTAAGATTCAATTGTTGATAGAGATGTATTTATTGCCATTCTATTGTTCATAGTTTTGGTCTTCTTTTTCTTAAATAAGTCTCTTTAACATTTCATAAAATAATGGTTTGGTGATGATGAACTCCTTTAGCTTCCTCTTGTCTTGGAAGCTCTTTAACTGTCACTGGATTCTAAATGATCTTTGCTGAATAGAGCAGTCTTGGCTGAAAGTCCCTTCTTTTCATGACTTTGAATACTTCTCTACAGCCCCTTCTTGCCTGTAAGGTTTCTTTGGAGAAATCAGCTGACAGTCTTATGGGAACTCCCCTATACGTAACTAATTGCTTTTCTCTTGCTGATTTTAAGATTCTCTCTTTTTCTTTAAACTTTGGCATTTCAATTATGATGTGTCTTAGACTGGGCCTCTTTGTGTCCATCTTGTTTGAACCCTCCATGCTTCCTGGACGTGCATGTCTCTTTCCTTCACCAAATTAGGCAAGGTTTCTTTCATTATTATTTCAAATAGATTTCCCATTTCTTGCTCTCCCTCTTCTCCTTCAGGCACACCTATGATGTGAATATTGGAACACCTGAGATTGTTCCAGAGGCTGCTTATACTAACCTCATTTTTTTTAATTCTTTTTTCTTCTTGTTCTGATTGGTTGTTTTTTGCTTCCTTATGTTCCATATCATTGGTTTGATTCTCAGCTTCATCCACTCTACTGTTGATTCCCTGTAAATTGTTCTTTATTTTAAACAGTGTACACTTTATTTCTGACTGAATTTCTTTTTATGCTGTTGAGGTTCTCACTAAGTTTCTTGAGACTCCTTATAAACCAGTGTATTGAACTCTGCATCTGATAGATTGCTTGTCTCCATTTTGTCTAGTTCTTTTTCTGGAGTTTTTATCTGTTTTCCATTTGGGTCATGTTTCTTTGTTTCCTCATTTTGGCAGCCTCCCTATGTTTGTTTCTATGTATTAGGTAGAGCAGCTATGACTCCGTGTCTTGGTAGTGTGGCCTAATGTAGTAGGTGTCCTGTAGGGACCAGTAGCACAGCCTCCTATATCAACCAAGCTGAGTACTCGAGGTGTGCCCTTCATGTGGGGTGAGTATACAATCCTCTTGAAGGTATCCTCTTGATTGGTATCCTCTTGTAGTTGAGCCTTGTATGCTGATGGCAGGTCAATGGGAGGGATTTACCCAGGCCAGTCAGCTGCAAAGATTGTCTGTGACCACTGACCACCAACTGCCGCCATCCAAGGAGGATCTGCCGTGCAGGGGCAGTGTGGTAGTGCTCTGCTGTGCCCTGGGGTTTCCTGGGTGGTGCAGGCCCAGGTCAGCCCCCACCTGTGTTTTGCCTGGGGCCACCCTGCCTGAGCTATAAAGCAATCTGTATTGGCTGCTACTTCTGCTGGGATTAGAGATTCCCAGGCAAAGTCATGGTGTGAACCTAGGCTGGCTGCTTCTAATGCTGGGCCTGGGGCCACTTAGCAAGCAATAGGGAGGCTGGTGGCTCACTGAGGCTGACTGTTGCTTATTTGAGAGGATTTAAGAAGCTGTGAAGCATGAGCCAAGACCAGCTAGCTATTCATATGAAAAAGCTGCTGTTACCAACTATGATTTGGGTGGGATGGAGCCTCAGAGGATCTCCAGGGCAGGGTAAACAGTGTTAGCCACATTGATGGAGTTTCAGATATGACACCTGCCTGCTGGCTCTGTGGCTATGTGTAGGGAAGGTTTAGAAAAGGGCCAGTGGCCTCTGCCCACCTTTCTGTCTGGTAGAAAGCTGTACCCCAGCTCTCGCCTTGATGCCAGAAATTTCAGTTTCTTCCTGTATGCCTCTGGTGCCTTTCAAGCTGCTATCCCAGTGCTGAAGCTCAGAGGGAGTGATTCTGAGTAAGTCCATGTGTGAGTTCTTTAAGGGAAACTGCTTGGGACTCCAGAAGGTTCTTACACTGACTCAATCCCCACTGGTTTTGCAGCCAGAAGTTATGGGAACTTATCTTCCTGGCACTGGCACTCTGGGCTGGGAGGCCTGTTGTGGGGCTGGGCCTCTTCACTCCGGAGGAGTATATAGTTTAGGATGTGTAAACTATAGATGGAGATATGATATGGTAAGGATGAGACTAGTCAAGCAACTTGATGGTGTTAGAAACTGGAGAATATGGGTATGAGCAAAGAAGGGCAAATAGTGATACTGAAACTGGTAAGGTGGGTTGGCCCGGATTGTGGCAGACCCTGTGGGACTTTAGTAAGCCTTCTGTAGTTTTTAACCATTTGCACTTTTAAATGATCATTTTGAGAGTCTAGTCAATAGGTTGAATTGAAAGAGACAGGTGGTTGGAATTTCAGAGATATTAAAGAACTGAAATATAAAATAAAGCAGTGGCACGGGGGATATTTCTGGAAGAAGGAAAGGTAGTAAATGATGGTGAAGAATGATAAATTTGAAAGATTTGTAAAAGAGGCAAAATTAAAAGAATTTGGTGACTGATTAGATGGTTCTATGAGGAGGCATTTAGATGATTTAAAAAATTTTTCCTGATAAACTATATTGATGATAGGACTATTAACAGGGATAGGAAATAAGAAAAACACTTGATTTAGTTAGAAAGGGAGGAGATAAGTTAACTCTAATGTGCTTAACTCTAATGTGTCTCTTGCAGAATGACTAGAGATGTCTAACAGGTGTTAGAATTAAGTTACTGGAACTACAGAGGGATGGTTAGAGATCCAGATTCAGGACAATGGCGAGAAAGTGGTGTTTGAAGTCAACATACTTGAGAGGGCCCTGGACAATTAGAAGAAGAGATGGAAAGATTGAGATAGGAGAGAAAAGGAAACAGGAATGTTTATAGATAAAAGGAGAACAAGGAGAGAGAGTGGTGTGATAGAATTCAAAGCAGAAGAGTTACAAGAAAGAGAGGTATGGTAGAGTGAGAAATCATTGAATTTTATATTTGGGAAATAATCTGTATTGTTGAGAGCAGTTTCAGTAAAGGAATAGGGCCTGGAGTTTGATTGTTTTAGGGTTTGACTATGAAAGGAGTAACAAGGGAGGCAGATGGAAGGGCACAGAAAATTGAGGGAGGACTTTTTTTTTTCTTTTGTTGTTTGTTCTTGGTTTAAAGATGGGAGGCAATTTAGCATATTTATTTAGCCTAGAGAAAGGAGCTGTGGGAGTTAAAGACACAGTAGAGTGAACAGGTAGATCCTGGAATGGTTCTTAACAGGATGAGATAAGATGTAAACCTTGACAGCTGTGCAAGGTGATTGAAAATGTTTGGTCCTGATATGGGTAAGATTTCAGTGAATTTGGAGTTGGAAAGAAAGTTTTAGAGAGTGTATGTTCAATTAAAAGATATAAATTTTTTCTGTACAAGAAAGTCAATCTTAAATTGAAGGTACAAAAGGAAGCCAGCATGTTTTAGACAGAATATATTCCCTTTTGTTTTTGAGTCCTATTTAGATACGTTTCTCAAGACACAGTTATGTAGTTATGTATTTCGAACTTTCTCACCAGTTCTGACTTCTGATACTTTTAAAGGCTAACAAAGAAATCCAGAGTGATTAGACAGAGAAGAAATGGAAAACTTATTCCAGCTTCATAAAACTTTCTAGACACTTACTTTTTTTTAAGTGTTTTCCATAAGATTTTAAAAAAAGATTTTATGTATTCATTTTTAGAGAGAGGGGAAGAGAAGGAGAAAGAGACAGAGAGAAATATCAATGTGTGGTTGCCTCTAGCATACGCCATACTGGGGACTCATACTGGGCCTGACCTTCCAACCCAGGCATGTGCCCTGACTGGGAATTGAACTGGCGACCCTTTGGTTTGCAGCCCACACTCAATCCACTGAGCTACATTAGCCAGGGTGTCTAGCCACTTTCCTACCCAATGCAGACTAGTAGAAAGTCAAAGGATTTTTTTTCATATTGTTGGAATGGCATATAATATGATATGTGATATAGTTAGTTCACTTTCAAACAGTTCTCCAGTATTACCAATATTTTAAAAGTGAATATTTTTATTTATTTGATTTGTTTATCTGCTTTTTTTATGTGTGTGTTTTAGGGTTATGGTTTTCCAGTGAACCGACTTTTTGACCTTTTATTTGAAATAAGAGATCAATACAATGAAACACTGCTTAAGAAATGGGCTGCAGTTTTCAGGTTAGTCTAAGCCATCTTGCCTTAATGTGGTGAAAAAGTTTGTCAGATGCTAAAGTAATTGATTTTGTATTTGGCAATAAAAATGCTTATAATTTTTATTGTGGTAAAATATGTATAACATAATTTACCATTTTAACATTTTAAGAATGTACAGTTTAGTGACACTAAGTACATTTAGGTTGTATTTATCAAGAAAAATGCTTATGATTTTTATTGTGGTAAAATTATGTATAACAAAATTTACCATTTTAACCTTTTAAGAATGTACAGTTGAGTGACCTTAAGTACATTTAGGTTGTAACCATCACCACTATCCTTCTCCAGAACTTTTTCATCTGAAACTCTATTCCAATTAAACACTAACTCCCCATTCTCTTCTTTTAGCCCCTGGCAATCACCATTCTACTTCGACTCTATGAAGTTGACTATGCTGGGTACTTCATACAAGTGGGATCATACATATTTAAATACATATTTGTATTTTTTTGTGTTTGGATTATATCACTTCACATGCCGTCTTTAAGGTTTATTCGTATTGTGGCATGTGTCAGAATTTCATTTTTAAAGGATGAATAATAATCTATTATATGTATATACCACATTTTATTTATTATTGATCTATCTATGGATATTTGAGTTGTTTCCACCTTTTGACTATTGTGAATAATGATGCTATAAACATTGGTATACAAGTATTTGTCTGAGTCCCTGCTTTCAATTCTTTTGGGTATATACCCAGAAGTAGAATTGCTGGATTATGTGTAAATGTATGTTTAATATTTTGAAGAATTGCCATATTGTTTTTCACGGTGGCTGCACCACTTATAAATAATTGTTAAATGCACTACTTTTAGTTCTTATCTCAGTAGTTTTTTTCCCAGTAAATGATGAGGTAAAGGCTTTAAGTATTCAAACATATTTAGTATTAGAAACTTATAGCTTTTAAATTTTGTTTGGAAAAAGTGCAATATTTTACAAATACCATAATTAGATTAAAATCTTAAAGCATCTAATTAGGAAAATTACTTTTGCTTTACTCACTTGCCTGTAGGGCATAAACAAAGTATTTTAATATCTGCAATTTTCTATTGCCATAAAAAGAGAAATCTGCTCCTTCCTTTTTAAATTCTAGAAAATTTTTCTCCCTCCTTTCCTCTGTCCCTCCTTTCCTGCCTTCTTTCCTTCCTTCCTTTTAAGAAAAAGTCAATCTTGAGATCTTAGGTCATCCATAATATGATATAAGTAATGTGACAATAATATTTGATGAGATTGAAATAGAAAAGATGTTAAGTGATTTCACACCAGGTTGGCATTTACCCTGTAAATTTTTGAAACTGTGAAGGGCTAACCTTCTGAATATTGTGATAGAAGTCTTTCTTTTTAAAATACCTAAGTGATTCACAAGGTGATACACCTCTATTAAAACCAACTAAATAAATTCTTATGTAAGCTTTTTGTATCAACATTTCTTAGGAGCAATATTATTGGGATGTTGTCCCAAATGGATAATTGACAGTCTTGATAAGTCATGTATAATTATCAACAATTTTTGATATTTAGTATTTTAGAAATATATGTAGTGCTATTAATAGGGGTAATAATCTACAATATATATGCTATAATACAATGTGATGATATAATAGCTTTGTGTGTGATCATTATGTATATAAAATCTTTACTTACAAAGTTGACATTATTAACTTGCCCTCTTGAGAAGAGTGTTTATTTACATTTTCACAGTTGTTGACAGATTTCTATTGAGTCAACTATTCTCTCTTATCTATCGTAAGACTTCTAGTAGTGAGATTGCTCCCCCAGTATGGGAGAAAAGATGAGGTATTGTTTTGTCTCTGGGAGAGATAAGATTAACATCACCCATTGTAATTGTTGGGAGAACAAATGATAGCATGTGAATTGTGGTATATAATTCCCAAAGACATTATGACTTCTTTCATTATCCTTGTAGATCATTCTTTTGCTTAGATTATAATAAGTAGCAGAATTTAATGTCTTCTTATCCCTTCCCTGTTTCTTCAAAGATTTTACAAGTAGTGAATTGACAACCTGACAATTAAATGGGTAAAAAGTAAAAGTTATCGTCAGTACTTACTGAGTAATTAAAACTTGGCTACTTTCATGATAGAATTTATAATCTGACTACTGTCATAGTTCGTTTATCTGTGTGTAATTCTCTCCAACTATATTGTGAACACCTGTGTTTTATTTATATTCTTGATTACCTAGCCCAAGTATAGTGCCTTGCAGTGTAGGGTCTCAGTAAATGTTTATAGAATTTAGTTTAGTAAATAGATCACTTTCAAGACTACATTCACATTTTTAGAATATGAATATACCATTCATTAAGTTATCTTTCCTTGCATATTAAGTGATTCCTGGCATTTGTATAAAGTGAGTAGTTTATGGTCTTCTAGTAGTTTCTTTCCTGCAACTTACCTTTTAACTCTTTACTCTAAACACTATTTAGAAGTGAATAGAGTAAATTGAAGCCTCTCACTGTATTTTAGGTGAACATAGTCTTATTTTAACTAACTTGTGCACACCATAATTTAAAAACCTGTGCCTTTATTTCCAGCCTCTCCTCAAGAACCTAGACCCATTTATCAATTAGACATCAATTATCCACTACTAAGACCACGTCCTTCTCTTGTATTCCTTATCTAAGCAAATGTCTCTGATGAGGTGAGGTTTATGAGGTCTGTCCAAAAAAAGTCCAACCATTGTTAATATAATGAGAATGGTTTGCATGACATTGATGTAACCTGGCAGCTAAGGAGAGCGGACTGGGATGCACATTCGTGAACAATGACAGCTTCACTGTACTAGTCAGTGAGGGTGGTCGATGCCGTTGAGTGAGCATGTGCACTGCGTGACCACCGCATTCAAAATGACTGAGTGAGTTGAGCAACAAATATGCATCAAATTTTACTTCAAGCTTGAACATTCCTCTGTGGAAACTATTAGAATGATTCAGAAGGCTGCAACTATGGGCAACTAGTGATTGGCAGCTTCATCACGACAATGCGCTACTCACAGCAGACGTCTCATGCAGAGTTTTTTGGTCAAACATCAAATCATCCAGGTGACTTAGCCCCTCTACAGCCCAGATTTGGCAACCTGCGACTTCTGGCTTTTCCCAAAACTAAAATCACCTTCGAAAGGGAAGAGATTTCAGACCATTGATGAGATTCAGGAAAATATGACAGGGCAGCTGATAGTGATTGGGAGAACTGTGTGAGGTCCCAAGGTGCCTGCTTTGAAGGGGACTGAGGTGTCATTGTCCTGTGTACAATGTTTCTTGTATCTTGTATCTTCTTCAGTAAAGGTCTCTAATTTTCATATTGTGTGACTGGATACTTTCTGGGCAGACCTTGTACAGCATTTGTCCATTTGTCTTGTCTAGAAAACACAGATTTGTAAGGGTTATGCTTTCTCTTGTAATCCACATTTAGTTTCAAAATCCTGTATCTTATATTTCTTAAAAACTGTTTCTGCCACTTTCTTTTTGCCCCCACTAGTACAGCTTTCATTCAAATCCCCGTCACCTATTTAGATTATTCTTCAGTCTTTCTAAATGGCCTGTATTCGTAAGTGTCCTTTTCCTAGTTTATCTTCCACATTCTTCTGCCTTAAACTTACTGTTTTCAATTGCCTACAGTATAAATTCTGCATGCTTCAGGTTGTCCACCTTCCCAGCCTCATTCTACGCCATATCCTGGGTATACACTACACTTCAGTGAAACTTTTCTACCTGTGGTTTTTTTTTCACCCCCACCCCCACCATTACGTTCATACTTATTTACACCTTATGCTTTTGCATGTTTCATCTTTCTGAAATGCTGTTCCTGCATAATCTCATTAGAATTGTTTCTTTTCATCTTTAAAGACCTCATGGAGCCCATAGCTTCTCTGTAAAACTTTCATTAGATGCCCCCACCCACTCTGATAATGTTAATCACTTCTTCCTTTGTCCTGTTTCTGAACCTTGCACTTCTTTTATTTGTGTGTGTAACATGTCATTGTAAACATGATAAATGTGTTTGTATAGCTTTCCTATTAGATTTGAAAACATGTCTTGCTTTTATTTTCATGAGATAGGAAGTTTTCATAACAGCCCAGAGCCTATCATATAAGTGGTGCTCAATAAATACTAATTAAACTGAAGTATTGATTAAAAGGAAGTTGGTGATTGGACAGCACGTATAATTAGGACAGGCTGGATTATGCTACAGAAATAAAAATGACTTAAATCTCTGTGGGTAACATAGTGAGTCTAATCGTCCTAATCCAGGCTGTTTGCATTTGTGATTCTTCTTTCTCAACATGTGATTTCCCCCGTCACCATGGGAAGGAGAGTCACGCAGGTAGCTCATAAGTGCTTTAGATTTGAAGCAATGCATATCTCTTCCTTTATAGCCCAATGGCCAAAACTGGTCATGTGGCTCTGCCTATTTGCCAGTGGGCTGTGTAGGTGAACACATAGATATTTGGGTAGTAGTATGTGTCTCTGCCTTACTAATTATAAAAGGTCCTTTGCTGATGACATTATGAGAGACTAAACAATAGAAGGCATTGTTTCATCTCCAAGGAACTTATCTAGTTGGGAAGAAAGAGGAGACAAGACATGCAACTTGAGAACTGTTCCTTTAAAAAAAAACATCTGGGATACTCCATTTTAGGGCTTTGCTTTTTTGTTATACATAATGGATAATGAGTTCACTTAGGGTATATACTCTTCAGAATTGAGCTAGACTAGACAACTAAACTAAAATACTGAAAGGATGTGCAAGAACAGTGGAAGAAGAAATTGCATATGAATTTTGAGGGACAAGACTTAATTTGGTCCTGCATTTTAGAATTCTGGATGATCTGCCAGTATTTTCCTACTTGGATCTTTAGCTGACAAATTAACATTGCTTTGGTAATAGTAGGGATTTTTAAAAATAATTTCCAACAGCACTTTAAGGATATGTTTTCTAATATTAAATTTGAATTTCTTCTTCTTTTTTAACAGGGACATTTTTGAAGAAGATAATTATAGCCCCATCCCTGTTGTTAATGAGGAGGAATATAAAACAGTCATCAGTAAATTTCCCTTTCAAGATCCAGACCTTGAAAAGGTACAAGCTAGTTTTTTTAAAGTTTTTTTTATTGATTATGCTATTACAATTGTCCCAATTTTTCCCCCTTTGCCCCCCTCCACCCTGCACCCCCACTCCTTCGGGCCATCCCCACAACATTGTTCATGTCCATGGGTCATGCTTATAAGTTCTTTGGCTGCTCCATTTCCTATTCTGTACTTTACATCCCTATGGCTATTCTATAACTACCTATTTGTACTACTTAATTTCCTTATCTCTTCACTCAAGAATTTCCTTAACAATTAACTCATGGTATTTATTGTTACATAATATTAACCTGACACTACAAGTGAGAATGTCTCTTTTTTGAGACTTTTATTGTGTATTTAAGATTAATTATGTTTTCTTAAAATATTATGTTGCTACTACTATTACTGTTTTGGTGAAGTTAAGAAGGGACTTTCCTGGGGATACTAGGAACAGTTGTCCCAAATGTTAGGTGGATTCTCAGGGCAGGTGTTGCTAACCTTGGATGGATTCCAAATTAGATATACTAAATGTGGAGTAGATTATGGGAATAAGTATATTCTAGGGAAAGACAGGAGAATTTCTTTGAAATGTCTATCACTGTGGAAGATCTTTTGTGGCTTTCCGTGTACTACAAAAAAGTTATCTTCATTAAGTAGGAGTGAAGGCCGTAACTTTTTTCTTGTAGATTTTTCTTGAAGGAGGACTATGTATTTTTGGACTCAAGATGTTTGAACAAAAGGCAGGATGTAGAACGGAAATATGCCAGCGTGTAGAGTAATCTGGGACTACATGTAATTGCACACGTGTGCATGCTCACACACGTTCCTATCCAGTACCTCTGGGTAGAATCAGCTCTCATGGGAAAAGGGCATCATATTTCCAATGATTGTCACCTTTTCAATTCTCTTTATTGTTGTTTTTTCTTCATGCTACTCTTTATTATTTTTCCAGCTCTATAATTTAGTCATTTTCTACATTTTTATCCCTTTATGATTAGCAAGAGTGAATTCTGAGTGAAATGTGTGAATGGTGACTGTAATTTTTATGTAATATTGTCATATGTATAAACTAAGTATATTACGTGTAATAGTAATGAAATATATAGGACCAGGTAATTAAGTGCTTAGCTTATAGATTACAGCTAGCACTGCCATTGCATAAACCTAACAGTTGTATTCTAATATACAAAGAACCAGAATAATTATTCTAAATCTATATTTTTAAAACCCCAATCAAAGTTGTCCCTGTCAAGAAGTATTACCAGAATATTCTACATCTCATGGCTTGCTTTTGTGTTTGTTTTGGTTACTGGTAATGAAGTTTATTCAGGCTGTAGTATCTCCATAAAGAGCATTGGATTGATCTGGGTTCATATGCTAGCTCTGCCTGTGGCTTATTACAGACTAGTGACTTACCCTATTTGGGCATTTGTGGCTCATCTCTCAAGTGAGGAGTTTGAACTAAATAACTTGTAATGTGCCTTCGAATTACACTAAAGTATTCTACTATAAATAGGTTTATAGTTAATAGGATGTTTGACTTAGCTTGTAGGGTGTTTCCAAAATATATAGTAGTTTAAACTTGTTAGCAGTTGTATTCATTGGTCCGTATATTACTTATCATTAAAAGGAAAAACTACTTTAAGGTGAAGGCCACATGAAAAATTTAAATTTGACAACTTAAAAAGAAATCCCCAAAATTATTTAATAGTAGTCTCTTGGTTGTGTGTGTATGTATTTATTTATTTTCCTTACTTAAGTATATCTTTCAATTAAAACTATTAGGAAAGATGTAAAACTGTCTCTCAAATGACTTGGGTTGTTATTTTCAGTGTAAATCATGAGTGAGAAAGAGTAAGACTGAACATATATGCAAAAATCAGTCTTTTTGCAGATAGCTGTGATTAGAACCCTTTGGCTAAAATAAGAATGTATTTATATTGCTTCTAATGTCATTAAAATACTTCAAGCTACAATATCTTCCAAATAACTAGTATTACATTCATTATTTTCAAAGCATACATTGTATTTGAGTTAGCACTTACATTATTATCAGGTAATTTTAAAGAATAGCAATTCTTTAGTTTGATTTTTATAGTACCCCTAATTGAGTCTCTAAATTTGGAAAGGTTGAACCTTCCAGTTTTGGAGAGACACTGCTTTCTGTGAATGCTTTCGCTAGCAGCTGGCTGTAAGTTTCCTTATGCTTCACATACTTAAGAATATATTTGTCCATTCAAATATTTGTTTTCAGCTACTATATAGTAGTCACAGTGCTACATGCTAGTTTTCCGTTTCTGTTGTCAAAGAACTTAAAGTCAGCAGGAAATTACAATTCACAGAAGTTGGTACTGCTCAAGACAGAAGAAGCAGCCTGCAGAAAGGCTGTGTTTCTGTGGTATAAAATATAAAGTTGGTAAAGTACAAGAGATGAAGACTAAGTAGAAAGGGCCAGACTGCACTCTGTCTTATTAAACAGTGTTAGAGAGTGTAGCCTTTATACTGAGGGGGCTATGAGAAGTCTCCACAAGATTTTAAGTAGTAAGACATAATCAGATTTGTGCTTTTTCAGTATAAATTATGAGTGAAAAAGAGTAAGATTGAACATGTATACAAAAATTGTCGTTTTGCAGATAGCTGGGATAATTTGATTAGAACTCTGGCTAAAATAAAAATGCATTCATATTCTGTTTTTAATATCATTAAGATAAATTCTTAAAGCCAAAATATCTTCCAAATAGAGCTCTTTGGCTAATGTGTGGAGAGTGGATTGGAGAAGAGCTTAGACTGGAGGCAGGGAGACCAGCTAAGGGGATTGCTGCAGTTATCTTGGTAAGAGAGATGGGTGACTTGAGTGAAGGTTATGGCCCTGGAATTCAAGAGATGTTTAGGAGGTAGAAACAAAGGGGTGATCATTTGCATATGAGAGCTGACAAAGATAGAAAGGTCAAGTATGAGAGCTGAGTTTCTGCTTTGGACAGGGGTAGCTTTCACTAAGGTGAGACACGCAAGAGGAGCAGATTTAGAAGGAAGGGACAATAATTACACTTCTGGATCTATTGAGTCTCTCTCAAATACAATTAAAAAAACTGGTATGCAGCCACAGGTATGCAGTTACAGTTTAAATGTTACAGCCAAATGGAGGTGTGTCCAAGTGGTGATTAGATACCCGGATTTGGACTTCAGGAGAAAGATTTGGCCTGATTTTATAGGTTTGGGAGATAGGGGCACTTGCAGGGTGATTGAAGTCGTGAGAGTAGATGAGATCATAAGGATAGTGCTGCGTATGGTAAGAAGAGGAGAAGATGTAACAGACACCCTAAGGCACTAATTAGGAGTGGCTAGAGGAGGAGATAGAGAGAAGGTAGAGAAATAAGAGGAAAACCAGTGTGAGGCATGGGTACTAAGGAAGGAGAGATCGTTTCAGAAGCAGGACGGGCCAACTCTGTCAGATGCTTTAGGTAAATCAGGTAACATGAAAACTGGAGAAGTCTATTGGATTTACCATTTACAAGGTTATTAGTGACTTCAGTGAGGGTACTTTCACTGATTAGTGAAAAGTACCATCCATCATATCCATCACTGAATATGATACACTAGTGATATTTTACATATTATTTACCCTTAATAAATAATGTAAGAATATATTTATCACTGAAACAACTAGGTTGCAATGAATGTGGAGATAGGAGTATAGATTAGACTTCAGGAAGTGTAAATAAGGGGCTTTTGTTAAAAATCTTGGAGAGAATTTACCTTTTAGAAACCAAGTATTTGCTAATGGCTGTTGGCTGACAAAGCAGTTTAACCAAGAAGCACATTGTAAACCATTGGCTGTGTACCAGTGTTTGATGGTATACTGGTGAGAAAGCTGTTGTATGGTGTTCTCGGAGTTATGGGAAGAAATGGATACCTTCTTGAATTGGTAGCAGGCCTTCACTGAGAGTCAGTGAAGGACGTCTTAGAATTGTTCAATGACTCTAAGCCAGGGAGCTGGTCCATAACTTTCATATAACTTTCATGACCAACTTAACTCTTGTATTATGGATTCGGAGAAGCAGACAGCTGACAGCTAGGCATCTTCTGTGGGATATTTATCAGGACGTACAGAGGTATTGATATATGCTTTCTCTGTTAGAAGTCTAACAATATGATTTAAGAAACACGTAAATTGCTACATTATTTTATTCAGAAATGTTTTGATTTTCCTTAAAATCTCAAAAATAATGTAAGAATATATCAGTAGATTTTGAGATGTAGGTATTTACTGTTAATTCAAATGTGCAACCAATTTAATTTTTATATTTTTAGGTGATTAGAACATCTTTTTCTAAAATTTTGAAAACATCAACTTTTTCTCTCTCTACAGCAATCTTTCCCAAAGAAATTCCCCATGTCTCAATCAGTGCCTCATATTTACATTCAAGTTAAAGAATTTATTTATGCCAGCCTTAAATTTTCAGAGTCACTACACCGGAGGTAAGTTTACTAATAAGAAATGTATCTTTATCATAGCTATTGTTATGAAACATTAACACTTGTTTCTAGGCCATTACTTTTTAATGGATTATTATTTCATTGGAAAGACGTCCATATTTTAGTGATATATGGGGTTAAGTTGCTATAAATCTGATATATATATTTTTTATTTTTACTTTTTATTCCTTTTTATTATGTAAATCTTCAAACATACATAAAAAGAGAGGTAATAGTATAGGAAACTCCTACATTCTCAGCATCTTAATGATTTAACAGTAATAAACATCTTGCCATACTTTATTTTTTTGCCAAAGTATTTTAAAGCAGATAATCAAATTTTACCCCTAAATATTTCAGTATGTTCATGAAATCAATAAGAACATCTCATTGTTTACCCACTTATAGTTAACGCTATTCCAAAATATCAGTTCCCTAGTCCATATCAATATCGTCTTGGTTGTCCCCAAAACGTCTTTTTCTAGTTGGTACATTTGAATCGGTGCCTAAATGCAGTTCACACCTTGTGTTTGTTGTTGAATCTGTTTTACCAGTGTCCTTTTTTTCTTTAGTTGTTGAATTCTTATTTACTTTAGTAATGTTTTTTTAATTGCTTAGGTTACCAGTAGCTAAAAAGTATCCTTTCTTAATGTATGCCATTGACTTGTCAAAAGCTGCTCTTCTTACTAGTTTTGTTTTTCTCAAATAGGCTTAAAGTAAGGGTTCATACAAAATAATAGAATTAATAAAGAATGCTGTAGCAAACTGGTGTATCATATTCAGTGATGGAGAACAGCACAGCAACTGTTGGTAGTTGTAGCCAACTTGATTTTATAGACAAGAGAATACCATTTATTTGGTATGATGAAAGTAATGTCCTATATTTATGGAAATAGGAAATGTGGTAGTATCCCTGTTTTGGTAATAAGGAAACTGAGGCTCAGAGAGGCTACATCATTTGCCAGAATAACCCAGCCAATTAGTATGATAGTTGGGATGAAAGAGCGGTTCTTCGGACTCCCGTATCAGTCAGAGTCTGGCATAAAAGGAGTGAACAACTACCTAGACAGACCCAGCATTATAGTTCTATGATATATTTCTAATTGTGATACTCTCTGGAGGAGAGAGTGGTGATGCTGGCTTTCATAACATAATGTTTCCCTCTCTGAAATTCATTCTTTTGAATTTGTATACTGATTAGCAGGAAATAATCCTTCACTGTTAAATGCTTTTCAATGTTAAGTCATAAAAAGGCATGAAGTCAGTTCAGATATAAGAGTTATCTGTGTTTCAAGCTGAAACAATGAAACAATGATAGTTTTTAAATTGTACCTTATTGTATCTGTGCCTCTTATTGTAATCATTATTTTGCATTTAGATAACATATAAATAAATGGAAAAAGAAATGTGTACTCTGCCAGAGTATGAGTATCTGATTTTAGATTTTGCACTGCTTTTTCCTGTGAATAGCGGTTCTTGAAAGGATTTCTTAATTTTTGTTCTTTAATAGTATGAGTTGGAGAGGAAAGGAAAAGAAAAGGAAGACAAATACCTAACTCATAGCATCTGCTTTGCTATGTGTTTCTCACAAGCTGGTGATTCTCAAACTGTAGTCTCCAGACTAGCAGCATTATTATCATATGGGAAATTGTTAGAAATGCGACCCATTGAACTGGAAACTCTGAGGATGGGACCCTTGGTTTTACCAAGTTCTCTGTGTGTTTGTAATGTACTGTAAAGTTGAAGAACCACTGCCTTAATCTTCATCGTATACCTAGCCTCTTATTCCAAAGTCTTTACAGATATATTTTATTTTTTTTAAAGATTTTACTTAGTGATTTTTAGAGAGAGGGGAGGGGAGGGAGAAAGAGAGAGAGAGAGAAACATCAATGTGTGGTTGACTCTCACGTGGCCCCCACTGGGGACCTGGCCTCAACTAAGGTGTGTGCCCTGACTGGGAATTGAACCAGTGACCCTTTGGTTCGCAGCCCACATTCAATCCACTGAGCTATGCCAGCCAGGGCAGATATATTTTAAACACAGTAGCTTTTTAAAAATTTTTTTAATTACTTTATTGTTGTTCAATTACAGTTGTCTGCATTTCTCCCCACCACCACTCCCCTTACCCCAGCCAATCCCACCTGCCTCCCTTTCTTCCACCCTTCACCTTTTTTTCGTCCACGTCCTTTATAGTAGTTCCTGAAAACCCTTACCCTACTATCCCCTCTCCCCTGCCCCTGACTGTTGTTAGATTGCCCTTAATTTCAGTGTCTCTGGTTATAAAACACAGTCGCTTTAAATGTAATCATAAAACTCACTAGAAGTGATATATTCTCTATACTACCCAACATGACACACACAATATAATCTGACATTTGAAAGACAAATGATAAGATGAGTATAAACGGAAAAGGAATAACTGACTGTTACAATGGTAGTTCTTAGTAGTGGAGCTTGAACTGTCTGAGAGCCACCAATAGATTATGCCTTCCTTGTTTTTCCTTTAACATTCTAAAGTTCTGATCTAAGGCAGAGATAGTTTATTGGAGTGGTTAAGAACATAAGCTTCAGACTTAGACCTTAGTTTGAATCTTGAAACTTACTAGCTGTCGTAGGATCTTAAACAGACTTAATCTGTTTAAATTGCAGGGTTTTTGTCTGTTAAATGAAGGAAATAATTCATAGGGTGGTTGTAAGAATTAAATGAGGTAATACATGTGTATAAAGCACTTGGTATAGTGCCTGGTATGTGGTAGACATAGGACTTAGGAGAGGATGAAATACTACAATATTAGATGTCAGACTGGTGCTTGGAGTGTTTTGTTTTGTGAGCGTTAGGGAACTGTTGAAGATTTTTTTTTAATTTTTATTTATTTATTTTATTTTTTTAAATTTCATTTTAATCATTGTTCAAGTACAGTTTTCTCCCCTTTACTCCCAATCCAGCCCACCCACTCCTCCCTCCCAACTTCCCTCCCATTACCACCCTCCCCCTAGTTTTTGTCCATGTGTCTTTTAACTTTGTTCCTGTAAACCTTTCCCCTTTTCCCCTGAAACTCCCTCTTCTTTCTCCTCTGGTCACTTTCTGCCTGTCCTCTATTTTAGTGTCCTGTTGAAGAATTTTCAACTGAGGATTGACATTATTAGAACTATATTGTAGAAACTTTACTCTGGCATCTATGTGGATGGTAGATTGAAGAGGATAAGAAAAGTAGTCATATCGAAGAAGTGAAGGCAGTGGTTCAAGAAAAGGATCCTGAAATAATCAGGATCAGTGATGATGGTGAGGGGGGAACATATACAAGAAGTTTTAGGAGCTTGAAGTTAGAGTACTCATGCATTATTAGATGAAATCAAGGGACAGGGAACGACTTGATTTACATGTGGGTGATCTTGAATTTGTTTATTCACTCTCAAACAGATTCTAGTTATAGTCACCTTCGGAAACAGTGATTCACGCATTCATCTATTATCAACTAGCATTCTAAATAAAAAGTGAATGTTGTCAGTTTTCTCCTTCTCTCTTTCATGAAAATACTAATCCCTTCTGTTAGTTCAGTATCCAGTTGTCTAAGCGCTCTATGACCATGTTGTTCATTCAACAAATCTTTATGCTTACATTTTTAAACAATTATGCTTTACTAAATTCATTGGTTATTTTCATTATGTTTTTGGGAATAATGAACAATTCAGAACACAGTGACAGCATAGTTAATAAATATGTAAATCTAAGTTTATTCTAGTTATCAGCTTTCTGACATTTATTTATTTTTTTTTAAACTTGCCTTTTTTTTTTATTTTAATGATTGTTTAAGTACATTTTTCTCCCCTTTACTCCCAATCAAGCCCACCCACCCCCCTCCCATCTTCCCTCCCCTTACCACCCTCCCCCTAGTTTTATCCATGTGTCTTTTAACTTTGTTCCTGCAAACCCTTCCCCTTTTCCCCTGAAATTCCCTCTTCTCTCTCCTCTGGCCACTTCCTGCCTGTCCCCTA
>PVIA01011436.1:0-44441 GCA_004024845.1 Tonatia bakeri
TAAGAGGAGGATAAGAGCAACCTTGGTGGTAAGACAAAAAAATGAGAGGGCTTGAGCTTATAGAATACAAAGCACAACACATCCCAGAATCTATGTGGTTTGTAGGAGCCTTTGTCCTGTCCTGTCATCTTCTCTGCTCACAGGATCACTTAGCCAAAGCCAAGTACCTGTGCTGCCCTCCTGCAAGCCTCAGAATGAAGAACTGTGGAAAGCCTTGACTAGAATTTCAAACACTTAGAGTTTGCTTCGTATAATTAACAAGTTCATCAACTTTTACACTGTTTAAGAATCATTTTGGCACAAAGGCTAGATTCAACCCAAAGTCATATTGTACTGATACTACACTCCATGCATTTCAGGCTAATTGCAGAGAGGTACATCTATGAGAAACTGTTTAAGATGCTAAATATATGCACAATCTCTGATTCATTGTGTCCAATCAAAACTGTTCATCCATCCCTACAAAGAAAATACTTACTGCATTGTACGATATTGTAGAAAAGAGCTCATAGAATGATTTAAAATGATTATTTGCATATTTAAATAATAAACACAAAACATGTATAAAGGATCCATGGACAAGAACAATGGGGTGGAATATTGAATGTGGGGGTTGGCCAGACAGGGAGGAGTAACCGTGGAAAAATGTGGACAACTGGAATTGAACAAGACTAAAAATATTTTTAAATAAATAAATCACAAAACATGGTGCACAGTACCATGAAAAGTTCTCTGAAAAGAAACACTGTCAGCATCCTCAAACACTACATAAGAAATTTAAATAAAGCAGGTCATTAGGAATGTGAGATAAAATATTATACTGATGGACTACAATAGTTATAAGTTCTATCCTAAGATGCCTCCAGAAGCATGGGAAACATAATGCTGCACAGTAAGTGGGTCTGAAATGCTGGGCTTGCCATGGCAGGAGACAGAAGTAGGAATTACATAACTCAGGGAAGTGAGCATCCTGAAGTGGATATACTGTACGAGCTGGAAAATATCTCCAGATGATTCTGCCACATGGAAAGGCCTGAAGGATACATGTACCAAGGACATAAGGAATTCCCCAAGACACTATTATCAAAAGCAAGGACTGAAAATAGGAAGGCCATTAAAGAACAAGTTTCACTCTTACCGACAGCAGTCAGAGAAGTGCTCATTTGCTTTAGAAGTTAACTGAACATAATCATCATAATGAGTGACCAGGTAGAAAGATGATCTAAGCAGCCACCAAAGATACTACTCCATTTGTACCATCAATAGAAATTAAGGATGGATAATCGGGAGACTATGGCTTCTTTTTACTGATGGCCTTTGGTTCAATAAAAAGTTACAATCCCTTGCTCAGTTTCTGGACCTGCACCAGTTGCCAGGTCTCGAGATCATTGACTAAAGAAAACAGACAGCTCCCAGAAATAAAGATTCTACAACAGCTCAGTAAGTATGCATAGTAATGAGTTCCCCAGGCTTCCAAGAGGACCTATGTCTTTTACATAGGTAACTGTGCACTGGTGAAAGGTGCACAATAAACTGAGGATTACTGAGCATAGAACTCAAGTTGACATCAATACCTATAACCAACATAGTCCCCCACTTGGTAGTCATTTCCATTGTCTTTGAAAGTATAATCAGAATCAACAAAATTGGTCATTAGCATAACCCCCATATGGGGCCTTTGGCCTACAGGGTAAGAACTATCATACCTCAGAAGACGAAGTAGACCCATACATGTGACCACCACTCTTCCCCCTTAAGGCAAAGAAGGTAACTTTTTAAAAATATCATGTACCAAGGGGGAGGGGGGAAATTAGTGTCACTCATAAAGAACTAAAGATGCAAAAGTGGTCATTCCCATTTCCCTCATCTGTCTACTACAAAAATTAGGATTCTAGACAATTACAGTAGACTATTGAAAATTCAACATTTTAGTCCCCATTGCAACCACTGTGCTAGATGTGGTATCTTTGCTAAAGCAGATTAATATGTCTTCAGATAAATGTGGCCACTGTTTTATCAAAGGCATTCTTTTTCATCCCTGTCAAAAAAGAAAATCAGAAACAGTTTGAATACACACGAAATGGTCAAAATTGTATATTTGCACTTTTAACCCTACTAGCCTTTCTCACAATAGAGTCCAAAGCTTTCAGGAGCATCTGGACATCCGCAGAATATCATTGATCCAGTCCACTAACAGCATCCTGTGAATTCTACCTAATAAGCCAGAAGTAGGTGGTATGATGATGCTCTGGAGTATAGAAGGTAAAAGGAAGGAAGGAAGGAAGGGAGGGAGGAAGGAAGGAAGGGAGGGAGGAAGGAAGGGAGGAAAGGAGGGAGGGAGGGAGGAGGGAGGGAGGAAGTTAGTTCAGAAAATCAGTTTCAAATGGATTTTGGCAAATCTTGTTTTTCAGGTTAAGACATATAGGAAGGGAAGAGAAGATAATAAATATCAAGAAATTAGAATGGAATAATTTAAAAGGCTAACTGATCTACTACATGTGGTCTATTTTCACTGATTCAAGAAAATGGGAATAAACAATATGGGGAAAAGAAGAAATTTGAACTGGAGGCAGTACTTTTAAATATATTTATCCATTCCAAGAATCATGCAGAGCATCCAAATTCTTTTACCTAATTTGAAACCTTTCCTTAATAATCTCCATTACTTTGTTATGAAGAAACTTCAAAAGTAACATAATTCCATAAGCCCTTACTCTCATCACATGTTGGTGTTTCAGGACTCCAGGTGCCATCTGCTTGGCAGGAAGCTTCAACAGTTCGTCTCCCACCACATGAATACTGAAGCGAGTCTCCAAAGAAATATTCACAGTTTCTGGCTGAATCTTTCTTTCTCTGGTTAGTGATTCTGCCATACTTTAGGTCTGGCACTGGGCAACATACCTCTGAAAAACAAAACATGAGACACAGTTAGTAAAACCATACTGAGGAGGAGCCTATGGCTAACAATCTCATTTCCACCTTCGCAAGAGCTCACCACAGAAGAGAGGCTGGGGAAACACACTAGGGTACAAGAGACATTTTGAGTACTCACTCTTTGTCCCTGATTTGATAAAGCAGTCCAACCCAGTCATATTCCTCCAGCTAAATAATTTCATAGGTGTCTCTGAAATGAGAAGTTGGATTAAGCCTTCCAACTTCTCATTTTCAAAAGTGTTTCAAAAGCAATGGCAATGTTTATATTTTCTTGGCTTCATTAGGGCTGAAACCACATAATGATAGTTTCAGAATTGTATATTTCTAGAAATAAAAATTTAAAAACATTTACCAACCTATGGTTGTTTGGAAGACCCCCTCCTACCCTTTCTCATGGATTCTTTCAACTTTACTATCACTATCTTATAGCAACCCTTCTTCCACAGGCTAATCTATCTAACCAAATATGCCACCCACATTCCCATTATTATATCCTGTGTCCTACCTAGAATGACACTCTTTTTCTCTGCTAGCTATTCAAGTCCCATTTGCTCTGTGAATGCTTCCTTGTCTTAGCACCCCAGCAAATACTCATTGTTTATTTCTCAGCTTCTATAGCAGTTAATAAGAAGAGATTATACATTCTATACAATTGTTTATTGAAACCTTACCATAATCTAGACACTACATATACAAGGTCTTCCCAGAAGGTGTCCAGGCATGTACTATGAAAAACAGAGACATCTACTGAAGAAGACACAAGAAACATTGTATGTGGGACAATGATGCCTCAATCCCCTTCAAAGCAGGCACCTTGGGACTTCACAGAATTCCCCCAATTGCCAACTGCTGTCCCATAGTGTTTTCCTCAATCTTGTTGACAGTCTGAAATCTCTTCTCTTTCAAAGGTAATTTTAGTTTTGGGAAACGCCAGAAGTCACAGGATGCCAAATCTGGGCTGCACAAAAGCTAACTCACCTGGGTGATTTGATGTTTTGCCCAAAAAATGTCTGCACAAGATGTGATGCATGTCATGCTGAAGCTGCCAATCACCAGTTGCCCATAGATGCAGCCTTCTGAATCATCCAAATAGTTTCCACAGAGGAATGTTTATGCTTAACGCAAAATTTGATACAGATTCATTGCTCTACTTGCTCAGTCATTTTGAATGTGACGGCAACACAGTACACATGCTCACTCAACAGCATCTACCACCCCCACTGACTAGGACAGTGAAGTCATCATTGTTCATGCATGTGCATTCCAGTCCAGTTTCCTAGGCTGCCAGGTTACATCAATGTCTCACAAACCATTCTCCTTATACCAATGATTGGACTTATTCCAGAAAGACCTGGTACACTATCTATGTATACTATGACACTATGTACACCATACTATGTATGCTATAGATACTCTGCATACTATAGGTACTACGTATACATAATCCAGACATTTCATCTATCGCCTCATACAATCATTACATTGCTTCTAAGAGATACATGTTAACATTTTCCCAACCTTTTAAAGCAGAAAACAAATTCTTGGAGAGTTTAAGTTTCTTGGTCCAAGTGAGGCAGCTACTGCATAGTAGGGGCATAACTGAGACCTGTCTTGCTCAGAAGTCCATGTTTTCTATGGCTTCACTCTATACTCTAGTAATTATTTAACAGCTGATTTACACTATCCACATTCACATTTTTCTCTTTTGAGTGCAGGCAACATTTCTCAAGTATCTTTGTGTCTTTGCTCTTGAAATAAATTGAAGGTTCTAAAGAGATATCTCCCGTGTACAAGTCTAAGGCTCACAAATGGAATTTTCTAAGCCTTGGATCAAACACATCATTAGAAAATACCTTCTTATGAATTGACCCAATAAATGCTTATGTAAATTGGTCCTTGTAAGCCTGTTCATCAGACACTGAGGCACATTTTTGCAATACTGTAAAGAAAATAAGGCATGACCATATGAATACCAAAACCACAGTTTCAATCAATTTATGACAATGTATCTAAAGAAATGCCAATAAGATAGATATAAACAAAGAAAATGAAAACTGAGGGAGAAAGGATAAAATAACATTTCCTAGAGGGAACTGGAAGTATATTTTAAGATTTGAATAAAAATTTATTTGATGGATGAGATATAAGTAAGCATTTTGTCTTGAAGTGGCAATTAGAGCAGAGACTTAAAGGCAGCAGAAAGTTGTTATTGAAGAATGAAAGAGAGGCAAGCTGAGAAACTAGAGTAAGACATTTGGGCATATCCTATACTCCATATGGTCCAAAGGTAGGGTAGAGTCTTCAGGAAATGGAAAAAGAGGGGATAAATACAAAGAAACCTGAAGGAATCAGGAGAAGTCTCTGTGACTTGTTGAACATAATCTACATTCACTGCCTCACAAAGAAAAAGGAGGCCTAGAAGGTCAAAGTAATGGTACTCAGGGAAGATAATGAAAGTGCTTTGGGAATATAATAGGGTTAGCCATTTCAACTTCCAAGAGAGGAGAATTACTCATAATATGTGAGTTCTTTTACCTAACTTTAAAATTTCATTTAAAATATCCATCATTATGATGTAAAAAAAATTCAAAATAATATACTTTGTAACCCCCTTTGAAAAGTAATTCTGAAGTCACTCTGTGATATTAAGGAAGTTTATAAGGCTCAAAGAGCATGGAATCCTTCTGGAGACCTAGAAATTAAACTTGACAAAGGCAGACAGATCACACTGGGAACTCTATGTTCCCTCTGCTTGCCATGTAATTCTTGTATCATAAAAATTGGGAAAAATTCTCAATATCACCTGAATAGGAAAGACAGTCTCCATTGAAAGAGACACAGCTATTGGTGAAATCTCTTCTTTTTTGAGTGATTTTGTCATTCTTGCAAAATATTCTACATTAAGTGTTCTAATAGATGGTATAAGGGGGTATGTGTATAAATATTTTAAAATATTCTTAGAAATTCTTTCTTTAAGAGAATAACTTACATTAGTACATGAATAAGAAATGTTACTTTTGTTAGCATATTTCTATTTACAAATGAAAACAATTACTCATATCTTCATTTATAATCAGCACTACCCTAGAGGGACATAGAGGGATATGCGAGACCTGGCAAAATCTTCCAGTGCTCACTTATTGGGGACTATTACTCCCTAATTTTCAATACAATATCTTACACTTAGATAATTTTTTAGTTTATATAGTATTTTGTAATTTTACTTTAATAAATTCACTCATTTCTAATAATATAAAATTTTTTTCTGGACTGCAAAGTTTTTTACTCAGTTGTGAATATGCAATAGGAAAATGATTAACCCTAAAAAATAATTAATTCTTTGATAATTTAGGAATATCTTTTAAATATAATACATTAATATAAAACCCCCCAAAAAATAGCTGGTGTAGCTCAGTGGATTGAGCACGGGCTGAGAACCAGGCATCGCAGGTTCGATTCCCAGTCAGGGCACATGCCTAGGTTGCAGGCCATGTCCCCCGGCAACCGCACACTGATGTTTCTCTTTCTCTCTCTCTCTCTCTCTCTCTCTCTCTCTCTCTCCCCCTCCCTCCCTTCCCTCTCTAAAAATAAATAAATAAAATCTTTAAAAAAATAAAAAATAAATAAAGTTTTTGTGGCTAGATCAGCTGCTCAAGGATTGGTAATATTTGTTTTACAAGTTTTGTAATTGTAGCCTATACCAGAAATACTAAAATTAATTAAGTATATTTCTTAATAAAACACTTCTTTGCACTCCTAAAAAATTGCACTGAATTATCCACATTTGCTTATATTTAACAGATTCTTAATCAGAAATTCTTTCCCATACCTTGGTTTAAACACACCCATCTTGACTTCCAGCCAAGATGGAGGTGTAGTAGATACACTGTGCCTCCTTGCACACCCAAAAGAAGAACAACAACAAATTTAAAAACAAAAACAACCAGAACTGCCAGAAAATTAATGGGCAGCTGGGGCAGAGAGGTCTTGTGGCAAGGTAGCAGCTGGCAGACCTAGTGAGGTGGCTACTGGTAGAGTGGGGAGTCCCACATTTGTGTGCAGATAAACTGAGAGGAACAACTAGAAAGCAAAACAGACTGCATAATCCAGGTTTCCAGAGGAGGGAAATAAAGCCTCAAAAACTTTGACTATAAAAACTTTTGGGAATGGCAGCAACAGGAAAAATGTCCAGCCTCACAGGAGAGATTGTTGCAGAGACCCACAGGGTCCTAGAATATGCACAAGCCCATTCACCCGGGAGTCAGCACCAGAAGGGCCCAATTTGCTTGTGGAAAGCAGGGAAAGTGACTGAAAACCAGTCAAGAGCCAAGCAAACAGCATTGTTCCCTTTTGAATCCCTCCCCAACATACAGTGCCACAGTGCAAGCACTAGGTTGCCCTGCCCTGGCAAATACCTAAGGTTGAGCCCCTTAAAACAAAACTGGCATGCTGATACAAAAAAAAAAAAAATTGGCCCAAATGAAAGAGCAGATCAAAGCTCCAAAATAGAACTAAAGAATAATGGCACGCCCAACCTGTCAGATGCACAATTTAAAACACAGGTGATCAAGACACTCATAGAATCAGTTTAGTACAGTCACAAAATAGATGAAAAAGTGAAGGCTATGAAAAGTGAAACAAAGGAAAATGTAGAAGGAGCCAAGAGTGATGGGAAGGAAACTTGGACTCAAATCAATGGTTTAGAGCAGAAGGAAGAAATGAACATTCTACCAGAACAGAATGAAGAAATAAGAATTCAAAAAAATGAGGAGAAACTTAGGAACCTCCAGGACAATTTTAAATATTCCAACATTTGAATCATAGGGGTACAAGAAGGAGAAGAGGAAGAGCAAGAAATTGAAAACTTATGTGAATAAATAATGAAGGAGAACTTCCCCAATCTGGCAAAGAAAATAGACTTCCAGGAAGTCTAGGAAGCTCAGAAGTCCCAAAGAAATTGGACCCAAGGAGAAACACACCATAGCAAATCATAATTATATTACTCAAGATAAAAATTAGGAAGAGAATCCTAGAAGCAGCAAAAGAAAAGGAGACAGTTACCTACAAAGGAGTGCCCATAAGACTATCAGCTGATTCCTCAAAAGAAACCTTATAGGCAAGAAGGGGCTGGAAAGAAGTGTTCAAAGTCATGAAAGGCAAGGACCTACACCCAAAAATACTCTATCCAGAAAAGCTATCATTTAGAATGCAAGGGTAGATAAAGTGCTTCCCAGATAAGGTCAAGTTAAAGGAGTTTATCATTACCAAGCCCTTATTATATGAAATATTAAAGAGATTTATCTAAGAAAAAGAAGATGAGAACTATGAACAGTAAAATGACAACAAACTCACAACTATCAACAACCAAACCTAAAACAAAACAAAAATGAACTCAGCAAACAACTAGAGCAGGAACAGAATCACAAAAATGGAGATCACATGGAGGTTTATCAGTGGGGGAAGCTGGAAGAAGTGGGGAGGGGAGCTGGAAGAAGTGAGGGGAAAGGTACAGGGAATAAGTAGTATAAATGGTAGGTAGAAAATAGACTGGGGGAGGTTAAGAATAATGTAGAAAATGTAGAAGCCAAAGAAGTTATGTGTATGACCCATAGACATGAACTAAAGGAGGGGATGCAGGTAGGAGAAGGTGTGCAGGGTGGAGAGGAATATATGGAAGGGAGTGGGACAACTGTTATAGCATAGTCAATAAAATATGTTTAAAAATAAAATAAAAAATAAAAACACCCATCTTCCCTATCATGTCTGTACTCACCACATAGGACAGGTAGGCTTTGCAATAGAAATAGAACCCCAAGGAGGCACAGTGCTGGGAAAATTCTCTGCAACTCGGGAAACATGGTGAAGTGTCTCAGAGATACAGCACTGGGCTCAGTGTTCTCGGATGTCGTGATCCAGCTGAAGCAGGGGTTTTAAGTCAGTAGGAAAATGACTTCTGACAAGGAACTAAATCTTGGCTATGGCACAGCTTTGAATGACTAAAGGGGAGGGGCAGAACTGAGTAGCTTATGTAATGGATGGAACCCGACCAGGACAATCCAATAAAGCTCCAAGTCTTGCAGACAATGATATGACTTTAACATGAATGCTGTCTGGGATTATGAGGGTATTTACAATCACAACCCCAAGAATTCTTATTGGAAGGGAACACTTGTTGGCCTGTTGTCTACATCATTTATCTTTGAGTAATCAAGCAAAACTAGGAAAATCATTTGTGCTTGAGTAATCAAGAAAAGCTAGGAAAACAATGTGAGTAGCGGTTAGGGTCAGGGTGAGATCCTGAGGAATGTTCTCTGCCATCTCCCGGGTGTGTCAGGTCTTCATTCACTAGCGTGAATTCCCAGCAGGAAGGAAAGAAGGACAAGAAAGATCTCATGTTCAATTTTCTTCCCAAATATTAACAGCCTAATTGGAATAGAGAAAGCATGTTAATCTTTGATTGTGAAAAGACAAAAATACAGTCCAAACAACAATTATTTACCCAATACTTAAGTTTTCTTGAGTATCCATGACACCAAATTAACCAACTTTGGGGTTACACTAGTTGAAGATTAAAAGGGAATTTTCTTAGAGTGGTGCTTCAAGCACAGACAAAACACACATGGAAAATTAAATGGTAGAAGATTAAGTATTATAAATGGACAAAGGAACATGACAACTTCAAGAGATTCTCAATGTCTCTGAGTTGAAGTGAAGAACCTTCTAGCCCAGCATTATATCTCTGAAAAAAGCACTAAATGATAAGTAGTAGAAGGCATGTTTGTTAACTCCCAAGACTTGGTTTATTATTAACTATTTGAATTAGAACTGGTACACTAATAATTATCTGGGTTCTTTATTCATTATTTCTTTTAGTCTCTGCAAAAGGCACAAGTGAAGTTACCAACCTGGATTTCATGTTTTCCCCCTTGGACAAGCTGTGGATATCTGTTGCCTGAAGATACCTAGATATTCATCCATAGTGGATGGTGAACACTGAAAAATGTCTGAAAGTGACCTTCATCATCCCACTGAACTGTGATGAGCACACTATGAAGGCTATAACAACCAAATTGCTGAGCTCTCAAAAAATAAAGAAGAACATTCCTCAGCAGAAAACAAGTGGAATCCTCTGCAATATTGATGACAGAACAATTAAATCTCAACCCTACTAGAAAAAAGGAAGTAAATCCAACATGAAGTTGCTTCAATTAGTAAAAAGGAACTAAAACAAAATCTGAGTATATCAGATAAAAAAGATAATTTAAATAATTTAACAGATTCTTTTCTAGAAAACAGCTTCTGCTTAGTTATCATTTTCCAAACTTTTAAATAAATAATAGCATTTAATTTCTTAAAGCAAAAATCTAACATAGGTATTGTAGCCATATTTTACAAAAAAGAAAACTGATTCAGAAAGACTGAGAATACTTCCCAAGAACTGACTCATCAGTAGCCATGTCGAATTCTGAACCCAAGTCCAGCTCACATCCCAAGCTCCTTCTACTATGCCAGACTAATTTTCACTTAATGGAATAAGACTCTGAAGTTTTCTTGTGATCCTGAATGTAAAGATCCTTTACATTTAGAAGACAAAGTCTGTAAACCATCTGCTTCTACTATTGTGGAAAAACCCCAACAGCCTGCTCTATCAGGAGACCACATCCTTATATAATTTGCCAAAAATTAGCCCTATGGCTTAGCTACAAAATTCATTCACTCAGGCCTCAGTCTCCACCTATGTTTAAAGAAGGGTTTGAGGCTAGAGTGGGCTCTACTTTTTCAGTTCACAAATTCAAAGTTTGTGCAATAATGACAAAAAAGTGATGAAAATAGTATATTTTATCTTAAATAAAAGGTAAGAAGAGCAGGGACAGGGTTAAAGCCTTAGAGCATGAAATCCTACTCCTATGGCCCAACTCACCATGCAAGGATCACATCAACACCTAATGAATGAACAAAATACATGAATGGATAAGAACTTGCTATTTGCCTTAGTCTGCCAAGAAGCAGTGCTTGTGACAAGGATTTGAGTGAATAAAATTTATCTGTGATGTAATTCTGTAATGCACCATTAGAAAATAGGGATGTAAAAATGGAAGAAAAGGAAATTAATGCAGCTTGCATTGGTGAGCTGGTTACCTCTGTAAGCAACTGAAACTAACTCTCTTAGGGAACCTCAGATAGAGAATGTAGAACATGCCTCAGACATATCTTACCTGTGGTACAAGAAAACTGGCATTTTAATCTACCAGTGTTCATTATGGTACCATATTTCAAGGATGCCATCCAACCACTTGACTTTTCATCACAGAGGATAGAATGATTTGTTTTTTTTCAACAGCAGATTCTTTTTTGAGTTTAGAATTACTATCCCTGTGGCCAGGAAAGCCACCTGTGGACTTTCTGAATACCTCATTCCCTGCTGTGGTATGATACTTGTGATCAAGAAAGCCATTTAACAATGGAAAAAAGTAAGTCAATGGACTGATGCTTCTGGGATTCATCAGTCCTACCTTGTATCCCTTCCCACAGAAGTAGCTGACCTTATAAAGGAGTGAAATAGTCTAATGAATGCTCAGTTAGCAGGAAATAATATCTTATGAATTTTACATATTGACCTACAGGACAAAGTACATGTGAAATATCAGCTGGTAGCTGGAGCTACCCTGAGGGGTCATACCAGTGAGACCAAAGACAAACATCATATGAGACAGATGCCAGAGGAGCCTCAGCTATTCTAGGCCTCAGCTGATTAACTCTTCCCAGATCAGGCACTAGACATGTGAGTGAACAAATCGAACTTTCAAAGATTCCCAGTCTTTGAGTCAGTCTAGCTGATAATGAGTAAAGCAAAGTTGTTCCCACAGAGTCCTTCCTAGACTGCAACTTTATAAACAAAACAAATATCATTTTAAGCCACCAAATTTAGGGTACTTCATTACACAGCAACAGATAAAATTAGAGTGTTCTCTACACTAACAGCAAAAACAAAAATCACTTCAGTAAATGCAGAAAAAACATTTGATAAAACTCAACACCCACCTATGATAAAAAAAATAGAAACTTCTTAGCAAACTAGGAATAGAAGGGACTATCTTTAATCTGATTAAGAGTTTCTACAAGAAATCCCACAACAAGCATCCTACATAATGGTGAAATATTAAAAAGTTCTCCTCCTGAGATTAATAATGAGACAAGTACAACTTCTATCACCACTTCCATTTGACATTGAACTGCATGTCTTTTACATGAAAATATGACATAAATCATGAGATAGGTAGATATATAGAAGGAGAATTAAAAAGGAGGGCAGATTTATTACTCATAAGTGACCTAATTAAGAACTCAAAAAATCCAAAGAATATACAGAAAATTTATTAGAATTAGAAAGTCACTGAATACAAGGTGAATAACCAAAACAATTTTATTCTATATACTGTCAACAAAGTTATTTTAAAAGACATTTTATAAAGATATAATTTGAAATTCCAAGTGCCTAGGTATAAATCTAATGAAAGATGTATAAAAGCTCTTCACTGAAAGCTAAAGCGATAAATAAAAATCTAAAGAAATATATTTGAGCAAAAAAGAAAAAAGGACTCATGCACACAGATAACTGTGTGGTGATTGCAGCGGGGTAGTGGAGTGGGTGGAAGTGGAAGAGGGTATAAGGGGGTAAGTGGCAATGGAAAAAACACAATAAAAAAGAAGATAAATAAAATAAGTAAACATAGGAAAATACCATATATATAAATTTGTAAATGTTGTGCACATGTCAATCATTCCCTAACTGACCTATAGATATCATGCATTCTATAAAAATTTAAGTAGCATTTTGACAGAGATTGACAAGTTGATCCTAAAATTCACATGGACTATAAAGGCTCAAAAGTTGTAAAAAGAAGTCTCTAAGAGATGAAAGAAGAGATGGGGCAGGAATAAGAGGAGAAGAACAAAACTGGGGAAACTACATTGCTAACTATCAAGATTTATTATAAAGCTACAGTAAATAAGACATTGTGATATTGGACCAAAGTAGCCCAATTGATCAAAGGTTAACAGTTGAGATTCAAGCAACAAATCCAAAATATACATGGTTAATTGACTTATGACAAAGTGACACTATAGAGCAATGATGAGAGGAAGGGTTTTTTCAATAAAAGGTGTCAGGTCAATTGAATATCTATCTGGAAAAAATAAATTTTGGTTCTCCACTTAACATGATAATAATTTCAGGTAAATCATAGATCTGTAAAAATAAAACCATACATATGAAAGAAAACATGGGAAAGTATATTTGTGACTTTGAGGTAGGCATTAAGTTTTCTTTTTTTCACTACAGGTTTATTTTTAACGGCACATAGACAATAAACAAAATAAACATTTAATCAGATTTTAACTTCCTCCAAGTATTATCTGTCCCATATATGTTCTATTAAGTTCCAGTCTCTAAACATTTTCAATTCAATAATCATCATCTTCATCTGAGTCCATTACTTTTTTTCTGTTGAATTTAATTGTTTTTTTGTCTGTTGGCTTACTTTTTCAAGAATTTCTACTGAACTTTGATCTGACAATTGCCCATATCCTGCCCTCTGTATAAGGTAATTATCTACTGCTTTAGTTTTCCCAGTCTTTACAGCCTGCCAGACTGATGGATCCAGAACTTTGACTAAAATACTGTTTCTTGTTTCTGTTTTACTTGTTTTGCTTTCTGTCGTGCTACATTGCCAGAATCCAAATAATTTAAATGTAGGCCTCACCCATGTGAATTGGATAGCTTTCACTTATAGCAAGTTTTGATAGACTAGAAAGTCATAAGGGAACAGAACAGAAAGTCATAATGGAACAGAACAGAACATAAATCTATAGGGATTTATAGATATATAAATGTGTCATAACCCCCATGATTATAAAGTTTCTCTTTAAAACTTGGCATTTAAATTATATCTTGATGTAAGATATAATTTAAATGCCAAGTTTTGGGTTCATCTTGATTGGGACCCTCTGTGCTTCCTGAACTTGTGTGATTTTTTTCCCTCTCTAGGTTTGAAAAGTTTCCTTCCATTATTTTTTCAAACAGGGTTTCTATCCCTTGTTCATTTTCTTCTTCTTCTGGTATTCCTATGATTCAAATATTGTTGCATTTCATGTTATCCTGAGGTTCCCTTAAGCTATCTTCATATTTGAGTCCTTTTTCATGCAGCTTCTTTACCTGGGTATTTCCTTCTACTTGTCTTCCAGCTCTAATTCAGTCCTCTGCTTCATCCAGCCTGCTTATAATTTCTTCGTGTGTTTTTATTTCAGAAATTGTATTTTCCATTTCTTTCTGGTTTTTGTTTATAGTTTCTATTTCCTTTTCCTACTGTTGTAGTTCTCACTCGGTTACTTCTAGTTGTCTGTGAGTTCCTTGAGCATCCTTATAACTATTATTTTGAATTATGTATCTGATAGTTTGCTTACCTCCATTTCATTTAGTTCTTTTAGTGGGGAGTCTTATATTCTTTTTGATTGCATATTCTTTTTTTGTATTCCCATTTTAGATTACTTTTTTTTGTTTATTTCTGCACTTCCTGATGTTCTGCTTTGCTAGCTGTCTTTGTAGGGTGAACTTCTATGGTTGGAATTCTATGAGATTTTGTGGTGTGGTCTCTTTGATCTCCTTGTCTGGATGTTCTAGGGTTGCCCTTCTTCTGTTTGTATGGGCTCTCTTGTTGTAATTGGGTCTTTACCTTTCGGTGGTTCCTTTGTTGGTGGGTTCTCTCCTCCAGCAGGTATATTGGTGTTCATAGCTCCCACCTAATCCTGTATGTGATCAGTGGCAGGGGGAAATCAATATGGATTAAGAAAGCGGAGAGTATTCTATGGGATTTAAAGTACCAACAAGTAGAGAAGAGATAGGAGATCCTTTGGATTAGTACAGTGTTAACCACAATATTTCACCCAACTAGCCACTTTTTATAAAAGGCAAAAAAGAGATAAGGCTCTCATTAGAGAGGAGAAGGACTGTGAGCTGAATCTGGAAAACAGAGGGTGTGTGCAGGGTTAGAAGATGAGATATAGTCAGAGTAAAGGATAGAAAGTAGGCATAGTGTGTGAGAGAATAGAGTTAACCACAATAGTAATAAAGCTCAGGAAGGTAGTGAAATGGGCTAAGACCAGAGAGGAGTGCTGTGCAGTATTTACAATTATATAGAACAACAATTGGACATAATTATTTCTAAGGAGTGGGTAAAAATAAGAAGGTTTTATGAAGGAAGTAGCATTTGTAATGGGCTCTGAAAGAGCAGAATTTCAATGAAAGGCAAGAGGCAGTACCTGTTCTGCTAACAGCTTAAGGAGAGGTTTACAAAAAGTTTGGAATCTACTGAAGAGCACAACAGCATCAGAGATATATTAATCTAACAATTCATTGTTTTGCCTTCTGCCTTTAGAAGCTTCTTTCAAGTTGCATAAGGAAATAAAACAAGTACACAGAAACACACAACACAGTAGTCTTTGAAAAAAAAGGAGAGATTACATAGTTTTGGAGATTATTCTGGCTGCAACATCCTCCTGTGAAATCCCAGCTAACAAGTGCCCCCAATCACTCTTTACAATTTGATCAATAGGGGGAACTCAGCAACAGCAGAGGGGATAAGGTTCAAAAAAGAAAAATAAAGAATATGGTCACTAAGAAGACAGTACTTAAGAGGTCCTGCATGTTCTAGTTTCAGTATCAAATTCCATGGCTTCTGTGTGCCCCAGTTCACTTTTAAATAAAATGAGACTTATGTCAAATAATTGTTAAGAATAACACTGGGTGAAGAATGTATGACAGGCATAGCACCAAATATCTATACTCTAAGTTATATATTTAATAAATAAGTGGAAATGTATGTGCAGGATTGTTTTCACCCCACTGCACTATCCCGCGGGCTGTAGGCGATAGACCACACCTTCTTATTCAGTAATCATGATCCCCAGTTTGTTTGTTTGTTTGTTTGTTTTGTGGAAAAAAAGCAGTTCAAAACTTCCTCCAACAAAAAGCACATAGTCTCACTCTGGCTGATATAGTTCAGTGGATTGAGCATGGTCTTCGAAATCAATGAGTTGCCAGTTTGATTTCCAGTTAGAGCACACGCTTTTCTCCCTCTCTTTCTCCTCCCCTTCCCCTCTCTATAAAAATAAATAAATAAAATATTTAAACACCCGCACCAGCCCACAACAAAAAAATCATTACATGTTGGGCAAGGGTCTTGCACGTAATAAGGGTTTGATTTTTAATTCCATTTGAAATGACTAATCAAAGGGAGCAGCTAGAATGCGCTGAAGCGGATTAGCCCACTGTTGCTCATAGCAACCACAATCCTTTTGGAAGCGACTTTCGTGGAGAGCAGAAACCCATGAGTGGGAAACCCAAGTTAGTGCGAAGAGTTTGAGTCAGGAAACGGGCTCCAAGTCCCAGAGGCTGCACTGGAATCCAACCCTTTGAAGGGTGTGTTTCATTTTGGGTGGCAAGGTGAGCATCCTGTGTGGGTCCCAGCTACTGTGGCGGGTGTGGGGGTGACGCTGGCTTTCTGCCCCAGGGTATTGGCAGAGGATGCCTGTGGGATTGTGCTCACTGGCCCTGAAGGTGCAGCGGACCACCCCCTCCCACCTGAACCAACTGGAGAATCCGGGCCAGGTCAAGTAGTGCTCACACTAGTGTCCCCAGACCCTGCTCATTCATGAACTCGCACTCTGGAGATCAGTTTCCAAGTTTGTAAGGTCAAAGAACTGGAGATCAGCAGCTATTTCCTGTAACAGGAAACAGTGGCTCCTATTGGATGTGTGGACCTGGGTCCTGTGGTAATTGGAGGAGGTGTCAGCTTGGGTTTTGGTCTGGGTGGCGGTGGGTTGGTGTGCTTACTGTTAGTTGCGAGAGCATTTCTCTGTTTTCTTTCTCTCTATTTATCTGGACGCACCTGTGCGCCTGTCTCTGCTCTATTATGAGGACCCAGGAATAAACGAGCCGAGTCATATCTTTGAGCGTTTTCTAGAGAAGC
Source organism: Tonatia bakeri (assembly GCA_004024845.1). Lineage (NCBI taxonomy): Eukaryota > Metazoa > Chordata > Mammalia > Chiroptera > Phyllostomidae > Tonatia > Tonatia bakeri. The sequence goes on from PVIA01011436.1 coordinate 16,962, forward strand.
GGGCAGGTTTCATGCTCAGGCTCAGCCTTGGCACTGTAGGCAGGAATTCGGGTTTCTTGGTAGAGATGGGGGCATACTGAAAAAAGGGGCAAGGGTAAAAATGGGCCTGCAGTGCTGGGGCCCAGACGAGTCACACATCACCCGAGAGCTTCCTTGGCACTTGACCAGGTTGCGGGATTCGGGCATGAAGAGTGTTCTCCCTGTATCTGAGCTAGAAAGAGCATTTTGTGGCAAAGACGGTATTCGTGTAAATCCCTTTTGGAGAACCTTGACTTCCAGGCTTCTCTTCACCAGGGTCCCTGTGCCCAGCCCCATCCTTTGCCCCTTACATTTTATTTTTGAGATTGATGTATTTTTTGGCTTTTTCCCTAGTGGCTCCATGCAGATTCTTGCCTTAATCAATCAAAGTCTGTTTTAATCATAATTAGATTGGGTCTAGTAATTGCTTTAAACACTTCTTTATAGCTGTAGGTTAGATTTTGAAATGGAAAAGCATCCAACTTTCCCGTCTTTCATGCCAATTTCATAAGGTCATCTCTGTCATCTGTCCAAATTGGTCCTTTTCATACTTTGTTGCCCAAAGCATCTTGATGTAATAATTTCAGTGACTGGCAGAATTCCTGAGGTCAGTTACAGTGCATGCCTCTGGGGTACATAGGGTCATCCCCGAATGAGAAAGCTACAGGTAGGTTGGAATGGACAGAGCAGCCTATTCAGACAATGCAAGTTGCCTCCTGTTGGCCAAGAGGCTTGAGACACCCTTCAGGAGTTTTGGGGGGCAAATGGGAGTGGAGTTTAAGATGCTGTATTCAAGAAACTGACATCTGGGAGGGAAAAAAAGAAACTGGCAGAGAAAACACAGCTTGCCAAAGCTTGATAAATAAGTTGTTTTCCTAGACCTTTGCTTCTTTGTCTTAACAATTGAAAATCTTTGTTATCATTCCGTGTACTTTCATCTACTATTTAGTAGTGGTTCTGATAACAAATTTCATTGAAAACATGATTAAAACAAACTACTAAAGTGGCTTTGGACTTTATTTAAGGACTTCATTCTCACCCCCATTGCCAAAATAACTGGAAAATGAATGCTCTTTTTGCATTTAAGTGTGAAAGGCTAACGAATGAAGAACAGTTGCCTTGCTTTTTCTCCCAACTGATTTAAAAGTTTGAATTTGTGACTGAGAAGGAAGTACATCATTGGCCCCTTGGCACCATGGGCTGAAAGAGAGAAATGGAAAAGTGTTCTGAGGCTTTAGGAAGTTGCCACCATAATTATTCTCCATTGTGAAAATGAAGAAACCAAGGCACAGAGCAGGTGAATAGCATGTCCAAGCTCACATATCTTGTAGGTGACTGAGCTGGGATTTGAATCACAGAGGCTATATGTCTGTTTCCTGGTCAAGGTCTGTGTGGAGCAAGACTATACTGAATTTTGTAGTGATGTCAGTACTAATAATTAGTAATAGCTTTGTTTATACATGCATTAATTCAACAAATAAGAACTGCTGGAAGGTGAGGGGGTTCTTTTGTCAGGAGAGACACTGTGACCAGGAGATGTGACCAGGTTATAAATACCCAAGAGGAAGAGGGACAAAGAGGCAGTGGGCATTAAGGACATGAAGAAGGGAAAGGAGAGTATTTACAAAATAGCTTGTGTATTTTATCTGTTTATTGAAACTATTTCACCCAAAACCTTGTGGCCAAATAGTCATATTTTATGTAATGGAAACAAACTGATCAGTAGAAAGAAGGCAGCCATCTAAGAAGTAAAAAATGGGAACTAAGAAAAACAGAAAGCAAGGGTATGCCAAACTAGCATATGACATACTTCCCAATCAGTGTTATTGGTAGCCACCTTTCAGAGGATGGGAAGACATGTTATGCATGCTTCACTGTGTTTTAAAATAAGGAGTTTTCAAACTTGATGTTAGAAATGGTTCTGTAGACACATCAGTCTCTGAGACTTTTCTGTGTCCTTGCACTCTAGTTAAGACTAAGAGTCTGGTTATTCTTTTCCATTTATTCACAACTGTTCGAATGACAAATAAAAGAGAACAAGTGAGCTGGGTGGTGGAAGAATGGAAAGAAGGCCTGCCCACCAGAATTTTCTTCAGAAAATTCAAGAGCTTGAAGGACAGCTGGACAAACTGAAGAAAGAAAGGCAGCAAAGGCAGTTTCAGCTGGAAACTCTGGAGGCCGTGCTGCAAAAGCAAACACAGAAGGTAGCCCTGAAAATTGGGGGTTCACAACCGTCCAAGGATTCTTTGCATGAATTGTTTCACCTTGGCCTGTTCAATTAAGGAAAAAATGCTTTTGCTATCCTTAGGTGGTAATGATCGTGTCCTTTGGGGATTCTTTTTTTTTAAGGTTGTATTTATTTATTTTTAGAGACATGAGAAGGGACAATGAAAGAGAGGGAGAGAAACATTGTTTTGAGAGGTAAACATAGATTGGTTGTCTCCTGCATGCACCTAGAAGACCTGGGACTGAAGCCACAACCCAGGCATGTACCCTGACCAGGAATCAAACCCGTGATCATTTGCTTTGCAGGACAATGCCCAACCAACTGAGTCACACCAGTCAGGGTCTCTTTTGAGACATTTTAACTACCTTGCTTTCTTCATCCTCTGTCCTCCTTTCTGTTTACTTACTAGTATGGAAGGGGGACAATATAGAACACTCTGTGGTCTAAAGGGCTGTCACTTTTTGAGAGTGGGCTTTTCATTTGATATTCTTAGACCTCATCTCTTCAGGACTAGTAAAGGAAACCTTCAACAATGCTTCTTTCTTACCATGTCATGAACCACTGTACTAGTGATACAGTCACTGCTTCTAGAAGGTCTTTGCTAGTGGGAGGGTTTTCCAGTTCCTTACACTCATTGGCTTTAGCAGCCCAACTTGAAAATGAACTTCAAAGGGAGAATTACAGGGTTTATTTTCATTTGTATTTATTTCTTAATTCTTGAAAGCATACTAAAACCTCGCTTTCTAGGATGGGTATGTGCAGTGAAGATAAACAATACATGACTTCATAGAACTTTTCTCTCTAGAGACTTTAAAGTGTGGACCTAGAATATGTGCATTCAGCAGATATTGATATCTGGGTGATTACAGACCTTTCTCAGAAAATGGGTCATCCATGTTAAGCTAAGTTTTACAAAGAATACCTGGTAAATTCATGAAGTAAGAGAATTCTTTCCTTTCAAACAACCTCCACTAGGCTGACAATGAAAAAACAAGGCCACAAACCTTAAGAGGGAGAATCAAAGCTTGATGGAAATATGAGAAAACCTAGAGAAGGATATGCAGAAGATTTCACATGAACTTCAAGTCTAGGAGTCACAAGTGAATTTCCAAGAAAAACAACTGAGTTCAACCAAAAAACAAATAGAGTAATTGGATTGGAAATTTAAGAGGTAATTTTTGAATGGTGTTTTTACAACTATCGGTGTGTGTATTCATCAGATGCATTTATCTTTTCCCTTAATGATGTAACTACTATACATTGTGATATTTTTTCCAATAGAGAAAACAATGGCCCAAGGAAAACTGATTCTTACTCGCTTGAGTCCTATCAGTGCATAACTCAGTGCTATAGAAATTTGTTAAATGGTTACTCACTTCATTCATTCATTCATTCTGTGTTTATTAAGTTTCATGAGCCAGCACTGTGCTACTGCGTGATACAATAGTAAATAGTACCAAAACCACCCCCCACCAAGTTGTGGTTGGAGAATAGGAAAGAATTTCTAGAGGGACCCATCTATAAAGCTGTATGATTTTTTTTTCTTTAGCATTTGGGACATGTATGCTGAGAAGGTGAACAGGAGGATTGATTTAGGATTGTTTTTGGCTGGGGTAATGGGACAGAAGACATGGAATGATTGCGGATATTGGGAAGAGAGTGATTAAAGTCCTGGGTGGTGGCATCTGAGCTGGAAGTGGAGGGAGGGAAGCAAAGTCAAGAAGAGGTTCCTCCTGAGATTTGCATCTGAGAGGGAGCTTAAGCATTCCTTAGTCAATTTGCCAATTTCAGTATCCTATTTAGGTAATAAAAAAATGGTTATTACTACTTTTCCACTTACAAAACACTAGAGGCATTATCGAAATAAATTTAGTGGGGCCTAAACACTGTTAGTTTATGAATGGTATCTCCTTGTTCTAAGAAAGGAGTTTTGTCCAAATAATGTAAATAGTGGAAGCTAAAAGCAAAAAGTACTGTAGGAAATTGTTCCATTGGTGATTCTGCAAATGAACACCCACAAATTTGAAAAAAATGTGTTAAATAAATGTAGACTTACAGAAATACGTGTTAAGTCTTATATAGCCAAAGTACAATGACCAAAGGAGAAATCAACATTGATTCAGTGCTGATAACTAGAGAGTCAATAAGGATTTGATTAGTATTTCCAATAATGTCTTTTTTCTGTTCCAGGATCTGACCTAAGATTCCACATTGCATTTAATTGATGCTTTCTTAGGCTCAGAGATCTTTTTCTTATTTTGTCTCCTGTCCATGCAGGAAGGTCGCTATCTGTGAATTGCATGTTAGGAATAAACTTCTATCTCATTGAGTTTTTAGTTTTCCTGTTAATTGTCTGCCCTACCACATTCCATGAGAACAGGGACCTTGTCTATCTTGTTCGTAACAGTATCCTCAGCAGCTGGCAATTGTAGGTCTTCAAATATTTGTTGAATGAGTGAATGATAGTCATTCATTTTGGAAAACAGGTGTGAGGGAAGTAGGAAGCTCACCTCAGTATGCTTAAATATTCATTTCTTTGGAAAGTATACTTTGGCTGCTGGTTTTAGAAATACTGGTTTTCATAACTTAGAAATGTTTGTATTTTTAACTTTTTAGGACAGGACACTTTTGTATACATTCCTATATTTTATTACAAAGTGCCATTTTGTAGCAATACTTCATGAGATTTACACTGCACAGGGCTGTACATGGCACAGAGCAACTGTTAAATGTCAGCATTACTAGTATCGTTGTTATCCATTGTCACCCATTGTCACCATCCTGATGGGGTTAGGAGGCCCCTGTATCACACTCAGTTTGAAATATTCACATTTTCTAATGTGGATATAGATGTTTCTGAAAGTTTATAAGCTATATAAACTTCAGACTGTAACAACTATTTAGCATGTAGCTTTTTTTAGTTTAAAAACTGTTAAAGAGTATAAAATGAGACCACCAAAACTGTTGAGTATAGTTTTAAAATTCTTACTGATAACCTTGCAGTGCAAGGCAGGAGCTTCTTTTCTCCATCAATAGCCACTGATTATGTTTCAGGAACATCTCCACCAAGTTCGACTGGACCACTTCAAGTCAAAGGTTGATCTAAAACTGTTAAATTTTGGCAACCTCATGTAGTTAAATATAGTAGAAAACAGCTTATTTTAGTGTTTTTCCAGTGGTAGTGGTTTGTTTTTTTCTGCGTAACAGAAAGAGAAACAATTGTTTATAAAGTAAATAATGGCAGTATATAGTTTTATTTAATATTTAAAATTAAACTACTTTTATCTTTTAATGAAAGAATAGTGAAAAGGGGGGTTAAGAGGTGAATTTTGAAGGGGGAAAAGAAATACCAATTTTGCAAGGCCTCTCAGAATCAATCCGCAAAACTTCTGTCCAAGATGGAGGCATAGGTAGATACACCTTGCCTCCTTGCACAACCAAAGGAAGGGCAACAAGAAACTTCAAAAGAAAAACAACCAGAACTGCCAGAAAATGGGACTGTACGGAAGTCTGACAACAAAGAGGTTAAAGAAGAAACATCCATGCAGACCGGTAGTTGGGACACTCAGGCGCTGTCCTCACTCTCTCCCTGGAGGACTGCGTCCATGGCAAAGAGAGTGGTGCCTGTTAGCTGTTCTAACAGGGTGTTCACTATATTTCTGTGTTAAGCTAAAGCCAGACATTAAAGGCTTGCAAGAATTGAATATTTTCTAGGTTGTTTGATTCTGAAAGGTGTGTTCAGAACTTAAATGTGAGGGATATTCTGTACATATATGTAATATATAGCTTACTTTACCTATTTCTTTGTATTGAGCCACATATTTATTTGCTATGTTAACTTGATTTTTATATGTGTTTTAAAACTGCTACCTGCACGCATACACAAATACATACATTCATACATACATACATAAAATGTCATAAAATATGTGGTACAGAGATCAAGTCTGTGTTTTGTTATGACTTTATAACTTAAGTAATGCCATCTAGTTTTGTGATTTTTTAACCCATGCTTCAGGGATTATAGTTTTTTGTTGTTTCAGAAGTACTGGGTTCCTTTATATTCTTGTCTCTCTTTGGCTTAGAATATAAAATTTATTTGGAATATATCCCCAACCTCCCAACTCTTACTGTTTGGTTATTATAGATGTTCATTATCACCTTTATGACATTGTAATTATTGGTTTACTCGTTTTCCTAACTAGTCTAAGTCGCTTTAAAGACAGGTCACTGAGTTTATGTCTGTCACATGTGCATTGTGTAAATGAAGTGGTAAGAGTTCTGACATGGTGAGTTTTGTAAGCTGAGGCCTCTCTGGAAACAGTATGGTGCTGCTCTTCTGTCGCTCTTGCTTTGATTTGGCATCCTCTCATATCCTTTTCTAACAGCTGTACATCTGAACTTGAAAGAAGCCAGAAAGCTGCACAGCCTGCAGATGTCTCTGGGAGTGCATCTGACACACCACAAAAAATGCTTACAAATCCAATAACACCAGGTCAGTATTAGAGCAGTAAGGAGTTTCCCCCTTCATATTCATAGTCCTTCTAGTGAGACTTCAGTTCTGCCAAAGAAATGAATTAATTCAGCTCTGAATTCAATTTCTAACCCTGGCACTCAAAAAGTGCGACTTCTCGCTGTAACCTGTACATCAGTACATCTGTTGAACTCATGGAGCCATCAGGTTAGTAAGACTACAGTTTTCACTGAATTTTTCTTTTTTACTAACATTTAGAAATTCCACCAAATTGTTGGGATCAGTTGTTAGGACCAAGTTGTTAGGAGAAGCTTTAAAAATTGAGCTCATGTCTTAGGAGAATGCATCCCACCACGAAACTTTCTTGTAGCCATTTTCAGGAACCTTAATGACTTCAGTATCTTTACTCTTGCCAGCCTTTCCTGAATTTCTGCCGAAACACATTCAAAGAAGTAGACTTATTGGCCAGCCTACACTTTTCACTTTACCCTGCTATGGTGTGTTTCAAAAAGAATTCCATTTCTAAACATTCAAAACACCCGTGTTTCCATGGATTTTGATCTTTGAAATATTTGACCAATATCTGTTGCCCTAACTGAAATGTTCTTTCTGCTGTACTAAGACACTCATTTCTGAACCAGCTATTGTAATGATGATCTGTGAGCTGACAAAGTCAATGATCAAAGTAAACCTGTATCTCCTTGTCTGTGTTTAGGTTCCAAATATGGAGATCGAAAAGAAAAATATAATACAGAAGTTGAAGAACAGAAAAGCTTAGAGGCAGAGGTGAAAGCCTTGCAGGCAAAAATAAGTTAATTATAGGCCTTAGAGGAGTGTGCAGTTGAGAGGGCGCTTTCACATAGGCTACAACAGCTGTAGAGAAAAATCTGCTTGACATAGAGCTGGTGCATTTTTCTTACACTGAAAAAATAAAGTTCCTTGTGCATTAGTTATATTTTCATTCTTTCTTCCAAGATAAAGGAGTTATGTATGATGCCCTTTTTGCAGCCTTGATTCACAATTTAGAAAAGCATTTTCTTCCCCAAGTTTCTCTGTGATAACAAGAAAATTCATTTCTCCTAAACTGTCATTGCAATAGTGTACATAGAAAATCCTATAGACTCCACCCCAAAACTGCTCTACCTAATAAATGAATTTGGCAAAATAGCGGAATACAAAGTCAATATCTAGAAACCAAAGGCATTTTTGTATACCAACAATGAAACAACAGAAGCAGAAATCAAGAAAAAAATCCCATTCGATATAGCAAAAAGAAAAATAAAATACCTAGGAATAAACCTAACCAAGGAGGTAAAAGACCTGTATGCAGAAAACCACACAACACTGAAGAAATCAAGGAAGACACAAACAAATGGAAACATATACCGTGTTCATAAATTGGAAGAATTAACATTATCAAAATGTCCATACGACCCAAAGCAATTTACAGATTAAATGCAATACCTATTAAAGTACCAATGACAATCTGCATACTTCACAGACATAGAAAAAACACTTCAAAAATTTATATGGAACCATAAACGACCCTGAATAGCTGCTGCAATTTTGAGAAAGAAGAGCAAAGTAAGAGGAATCACAATACCTGATACCAAACTGTATTACAAGGCACTGTAATCAAAACAGCCCGGTACTGGCATAAAAACAGGCACATGGACCAATGGAACAGAACAGAGAATCCAGAAATAAACCCAAGTCTCTGCAGTCAATTAATATTCAACAAAGGGGGCAGCAACATAAAATGGAGTAACAATAGCCTCTTCAAAAAATGGTGTTGGGAGAGCTGGACAGCTACGTTGAAAAAAATGAAACTCCAGCACCAACTTACACCTTACATAAAAATAAATTCAAGGTAGATGAAAGATGTAAATATAAGGCATAACACCATTAAAGTTCTAGAGGAGAACACAGGCAGGAAAATCTCAGATATGTCAAGCAGCAACATTTTTACTGATCCCCTACAGCAAGGGACATAAAGGAAAGAATAAACAAATGGGATCTCATCAAAATAAAAAGCTTCTGCACAGCTAAAGAAAACAGTATTAAAATAAAAAGAGAACCAACTCTATAGGGAAACATATTTGCCAATGATACCTCAGACAAGGGTTTGATCTCTGAAATATATAAAGAACTTACATGACTCCACTCTAAGAAGACAAGCAACCCAATTAAAAAATGGGCAAAGGACTTGAACAGACACTTCTCCAAGGAGGACATACAGAAGATCCAGAGACACATGAAAAGATGCTCAGCATCACTAGCTATCAGAGAGATGCAAATTAAAACCACAATGAGAAGCCACTTCACACCAGTCAGAATGGTTGTCATAAACAAAGCAACAAACAAGTGTTGGAGAGGTTGTGGAGAAAGGGAACACTAGTGCACTGTTGGTGGGATTGCAGACTGGTACAACCACTATAGATAACAGTATAGAATTTTCTCAGAAAACTAAAAATGGATCTTCCTTTTGACCCAGCAATTCCACTGCTAGGATTACATCCCAAGAACCTTGAAACACCAATCCAAAAGAACCTATGCACCCCAATGTTCATAGCAGCACAATTCACAATAGCCAAGTGTTGGAAGCAACCTAGATGCCCATCAGTAAATGAATGGATCAAAAAACTGTGGTACATTTACACTATGGAATTCTATGCAGCAGAAAGAAAGAAGGAGCTCCTACCCTTTGCAATAGCATGGATGGAACTGGAAAGTATTATGCTAAACAAAATAAGCCAGGCAGTGAAAGACAAATACCATATGATCTCACCTTTAACAGAAACCTGAAGAATAAAACAAAGAAACAAGCAAAATATAACCAAAGACACTAAAATAGAGAACAGGCTGACAGTGACCAGAGGGGAGGGGATTTCAGGGGAAAAGGGGAAGGGTTTACAGGAACAAGTATAAAAGACACATGGACAAAAACTAGGGGGGAGTGGAAATGCGAGGGAGGTGGGGACCACTGGGGTGGTGGGCTGGGATGGGAGTAAAAGACAGAAAGCTGTACTTGAACAACAATTAAAATAAAAATAAAAATAGAAAAAAAAGAAAATTTGTTTCTCCTGCTTTCTACAGGACATTTGTGTATAAATAACTCAAATGTAGAGTAATGTTTAGGACATAAAAATATATTATAAAGATTTGTAAAAAATACAAACCAGAACTTTAAATGAACATGTATGGAGCATCCATGGATGGAGCCAAGAGGGGGTGAGATTGAGGGTGGGAGGTGCGCATGGGTAAGGCGGAAGAAAGTGATGATGGGAAAATGGAGACAGCTGTATTTGAACATCGATTAAAAAAAAGTAAAAATAAATAAAATGAACATGGCTTAGTCACAAATTCAAAAAATATTGCAAACATTAAATAATAAATCTTTTCAAAAGGTAGATGATATTATGGATATGTAATAAAATAATTCTTAATTTAAAAAAGAACTTTAGGAATATGAGTAAACCTTTTGGGGTAGCTGAATTTCTACAGTGATTACATTTAAACACTCTAATATGGGACTACGTAAGATGTTTTTTAAAGTCTCCTGGACAAAATTATATTTCGGAGTCAGACTGTGTTCAGGATGTCTATGTTGTATGTTTTCATTCTTTGTGAGTTAAGAAAGCGCACTTACATATTCCATTACAGCTTAGGAATGGGAATGTGGTGTGGATGTTAACATCTCTGGCCCTTTCTCACTATTTGTTATGTTACAGAGTTATAGTCCTGAAACAAATGTAAGAGCTTATTACAGATTACCAAATCATTTTCTAACAATTTACCCTGACACAAATCTGTGCTTTGATATCATTTAAAAAGACATTTCTTTCTTTATTGAAAGTGAAATTGCTTAGTTACTTATGACTTTGTCCTTGTAGTCTGCCAGCTAAACTACTAATGCTGTAGAGTCGAGGGGCCTCACTTCATTCCTTCTATCTGCTGTTGTATGATGCCAATGGCAAGTGGTGAGGAGGCAGCAGGGGTAGTCGCTGTAGGGGTAATCACAGCAGCTGATCCCTGCTTGACAGATGACAGGAAGGTGATGTCCAAACATATGGTTTCATTCAGAATCCAGATAGTAAGTGCAGGCTTAAGTCCTTGGGCTGACAATATGGTCATGACACCTCACCACCTTCTCCTATTGAAGAATATCAGAAATGCTAAAGATGGAAGCTGAGCATTCCATGTGGAGTTGGTTACCTTGTATCTGATAATTGCAAAGGAAAATTTATATTTAGGCTACCTGGACTATTCCTAGAGAGACAAATTCTAATTTAATTGTGTGCCAGTGTAGACAATCAAACAACTAGAGGGTTTGTTTTCACGACAAACACCTCACCAGTGCCTTGCACAGACAGGATACCTCCCAAATGTTTGTTTAACTGTGTTGCCATTGGGATGGAGAGGGGAGAATATGGTAGGAAATATGTCATTTGAAGAGATCTGCTTAGTAGAGGCAAGAAGCCAGTGTCTACAAAGCAATACTTAAGCCTATTGAATCTTTTCTGATTATCCTGAAAAATAAAATGTATTCTCATTATATATTACAACCACAGGCTCTCCAGTGCAGAAACAACAGCTGTGACACAAACAGGTCAGAAGAATGTGCTTTGGAAAGCAAAGACAGAACACCCAAGCAGGATCTTTGTCTGATCTGTGACAGAAATGTCCAGCAGGACCTCAGCCCAGAGATAGAGAAAGTCACCAAGACTATAGCAGTTATGCTGGTGGAAGAAGGTTCTCAGGAGCAGTCCCCAGAAACCAGTTCTGATTCCCTAGTGAAAGACAAAGACCATGTCTTGGCAGGGTGCATTTCTGAATTGTCACTTTCTGGTCCTAATGCTTTGGTACCTGTGGACTTTCTAGAGACTCGGGTAACCATTCAGAATCTCCAAGTGCAGGTAGAAGAGACATCAAATGAGAATTTGAGATTAGTTCACACCATAGAGGAATATGACAAAAATGCTGAAATTTTGCTAAGGAAAATGAAAGAGTTAGATTCAAAACTCAATTTACAGGAAGTATAACTAACTACCAAGACTGAAACATGCAGAGAATTGGTGAAAACAGTTGAGGAACTTCAGAAAGAATAAAAGAGATTTAATGGGAAAACTGGAATGCTTTTCTTGTGATAACCCAGAGTCCCACCAGAGAGGTGAAATTTCAGCAGGCATGAACTGTAGTTTAGAATTAGCACAGCTAAATTGTCACCTGAAGTTACTGAAAATAATATAGCCAAGATGAATGAAAGTTGGAGAGAGAGAGATTTCTCCATGTGGAAAATGAGCTGGAGAGGATCAAGTCTGAGAAAGGCAGCATCGAGCACCGTGCCCACTCCGTGGAAGCCGACTTAGCGATAGTTTAGACAGAGAAGCTACTTTTAGAAAAAGACAACGAAAATAAACAGGGAGTCATAAGCTGTCTTTAGAAAAACTCTCTGTTGTCACAAGTGAGAGAAACCAGCTTCATGGAGAGTTAGATACTTCGTCAACAGAAAATAAAGAACTGCACCTGATGTCTGAAAAGATGAAGGAGAAAATACGAGAGTTGGAGTTTTATCAAGGAGAGTGTCTGTATCACACTGACATGGTGGAAGCTGAGGTGAAAGAAAAGACACAGCTCTTTAAGACTTTGTCCCCTGATGTAAGTGAGATGCTAAAAGAGAAAGCCCACCTCCAGGAGCAGCTACAGAGTTTGGAAAAGGACCCCCAGGCACTGTCTTTGGGGAAAAATGAAATGGAAAAACAATTTGGACAGTCGAATAATGAGAGAATCGCTTGTAAAGGAATCCAAAAGCCTGTGGAACAAGTTACACAAATTGGAAGAGGAAAAGCTGACTGCCACTAAAGCATTGGAGGCTGCGAGAATGGAAGAAGGCGAGGTCTCTGTGAGGCTGAGCTCACTGCGAGATGAGCAGCATCAGCTGGGAAATGGCGTGGAGACACTGAAGGTCAGCATGCAGGCTGACGAGAAGAACGTCTTGGAGAAATTGAAAGAAAGTGGCAGTAGGAATGATTCATTTCAGGATAAAGTTGAGAAACTTGAAAGCCAATTGCAGATGGCTGAAGAAAACCAAGAGATGGTGATTATTCACGCTGAGTATTCTGAAGGAGAGGTGGAGACCCTAAAAACACAAATAGAATTGATGAAAGAACACCTGAGAGCTTCAGAATTGGACCTCGTCACGATCAGGTCCAATAAAGAAAATCTGACCCAGCAGCTGCAAGACAAACAGGGTAAAATGTCTGAATTGGACATGTTACTCTCTTCACATAAACATCTCTTAGAAGCAAAGAAGTGTGAAAATAGGCAGATGCAAGAAGAATCTAAAGCTGCAGTGGAAATGCTTAAAACAAAATTGAAAGAGCTGATGAAGGAGGTGGCAGCCTTGTGTGAGGACCCAGGAACCAGGAAGATCCAGGAACAGAGCCTGGGCTTCCCAATGCAGGGAATGCACTGGCTGAGCAATAACATCAAAAAGCTGAAAGTCCAAATAGATGATGATGAAAAGAAGCAGATGCAAGTCTCAGGAGAACTGCATGAAAGTAAGAGGCAGGCAGATATGCATAGGGATAGAGTTGAGAACCTTGAAAAAGAACTAAAGAAGTCCAAAAAACCCAGGAGCACGTGACTCATGAGGCAGAGAACACCAAAGCATGGGTAAAGAAGCTAAAAGTAAAAATAGAGGAGATGGCCCCAAGTCTTAGAGATCTGAAAAAAGATCTTGGCAACATAAGGTCAGAAAAAAAAATCTGACAAAAGATTTACAGAAAGAACAGGGCGAGTATCTGAATTAGAAATATTAAAATCTTCATTTGAAAAATCAGTTGCAAAAAAATAGCAGGAAAACATTACGCTGAAAGAAGAATCCAAAATTGTTGAGGAGAAGCTTCAAGCACAATTGAAAGAACTAAAGGAGAAATGGCCTGCCTTGGGTGATGACCAGGGAACCTGGAAGGCCAGAGAATGGGTCTAAGCAGTCAAATAGCTTATCTTCAGCTTGAGACGTGTCAGTTGCTGCAAGGCCTTGACCAGGCCAGAAGTCATTCCATTATTTTGCAATCTTCTGTGAATGGCCTCATTCAAGAAGTAGAAGATGGCAAACACAAACTGAAGAAGAGGGAGCAAGAGATCAATCTGTTAAGACGTCAAATCCAAGACCAAGAACAGCTTGTCTCTAAGCTGTCACAGCGAGGAGGAGAGCCCCAAGTTATGACAGAAAAAGCAGAACTGGAGAGTCTGACCATGGAATTGGAGCAGAAGATTTGAAGGCTGCAGTTCAAAAGTGACACTTTGCAGATATTATTTTTTTGGAACTATCTGCTACAAAGTGCTGGTGAATTCTTACAGGGACCTGGAGAAAGAGCTTGAATTGATAAAAATGGAAAAGTGATCCTATGTTGAAAGAGTAAGTGGCTTTTTCTATATTTGCATATGCTGTCAGGAGGGAGGAAAACCACTGGGTAAGTCATATTTCCTTCTGGACAATGTTTGCAGCATTGGACCAAACTTTGTAAAAGGCTTGATGAAGTTTATGGGGTCTTGAACTTGGGGGATGTTGAGTTGCTTCCAGTAGTAGTGATGCCCTCTTTGCTCTGACACTCATTTGCATGGGAGTCTTCTATGGACGGGTCCAGGAAGTCAATGTGGCACCTGGACATGGGAGAAGCTCTGGGTTACATACAGTTCATGGTTCTAATCACACTTCCCTTTCCAACAGTGTATGAGAATAGTAGCTTCCCCACGCCCAGGTGAGAACCACTGCTGAAGAGGGTGTAACAGGCACTAGTAGGATCAGAAGGCATCCCCTTTGTCCTTGTTCTGCCTTGATAGCCTTTTGGAGAAAGAAGTATTAAAGATGGTGATCTAATTGTCACCAACAGAACCCTCATGGCTCCCAGTGTGTGTCTTGGGGATTCTGTGCTTTCAGCCCCCCTCTTGCACCTTCTCCTCCTGCAGCCCCATTTTGTTTGCTGATGATTAAAGGGAAGGTCTGCCATCAAGAAGCTCATAAATTAATGAAAAATTAAATGTTTGCCCTTCATGCTTGCATACTGATCTAGGAAACTGATTCCTTCCAATCCCATTTTTGCTGGACAAACATTAAAGGAAAAAAGTTGTGTCTAGAAAAATGCAATGAGTCAGAATTCTATTTCCAAGAATTTCAAGCTTTTGGATGGCTTGCAAGAGATGGCAGTTCTGGTGGCGATGATGAGAAAAAGTATCCCCCACGGTTTCAATGTCATGGAGGAAATGCAAGCAATGGAGAGTCAGTTGGCTCTAACTCATCATAGCATGTCTCTTGCAGTTCAGTATGGCATTATAAGATTAGTAGAGATCCAAGAAATGATACGAGACCTAGCTCTGAAATAAGCAGTTGAGTCACAAACATGAGCACATCTGACAAATTGAGGGGGAACTAAACCAAATCCATAGAGATCTAAGAATTGAATTCTCATCTGTACAATGTGGGCTTGGCTGAGAACTTTTTTGTCTTAAATATTCTGTAGGAACTGAGACGGTTCTCTGTTTGGGGGAACTATCAAGAGTCCAAAGGGGTTGCATCTTCAACGAAAAGGAAATAAAACCCAACATTTCAATGTAGCCAGATTTCCTAAGAGTCACCCCTGCACACATACTCACCTTCTTTGAGATTTCTTTGTGGTTTTTCTCAGTTGATGCCAACCCCTTTTGTTGGAACTGTCGTTTGCACAGATTCGTTTGGACCTGAAAAGAAGTCAGGGCACATCATCCCAGGGCTCTCCCCACACTCGTAGGGGAGACATGTGCTGCTTCCATTGTTTTCAGTCCTCAAAGACATCTAACTGCTCAAAGTGTGACAGAACATCGATCATAGAATTTCCAAGTTCTAAAGTCATTCAGGCTATGTCAGTATGTCTTGAAAGTAATTTAAATGGGAAATAAACTATGATCGATTATTTTAAGTCAGAAGTTGTACTAGTCATTGCCTTAGGTTTTATATTTCTGTTTTGTGGTTGGGAAGGGGGTACTAAGTACTGGAGGTGGTAGTTGAGGACAGTTGAGCTCTGCTTTCCAACAGGCCCAGAGTGACAGAATTGTTGAAGTCAAGGGGGTATGCCATCTAAGGGGGTATGTGGGAATTCTTATATTGTGCTAAGCAGTTCTCTGACATTACAAAGAAATGACATTACCTGCATTTATTTGTAATGTCAGAGACACTACCTCTAGTGTAGTGACCTATCGTTGTAAAAACCATCTGTTAGCATATGACTGTTCCTGTCATACTCGGTGACCTCCAGCTGAGGATGTGCCCAGCTGCCTGCCTGGGGCAGAGAAGGCCAAGGCCACGGGACAAGATGCTGTGTGTATGGGGACAGCTCCCCAGGGTAGAGGGTGCCTGCAGCCCTGCAAGGTATGAGTACAGCAGGAACAGACAGCAAATGTCCAGTGTTTCAGTCCTCAAGCTGAACTCTTAGCTCTTACAAACTGAAAGGCTCAAATGTAAACAAAGTCTGAGAAATTAATCTCTAATAAATACAGCAAATATTACACAGAGTGAACCTAATGCAAAGAGGCTCCCTCTGCTCTCTTGATTTAGACCTAAGTTTCAGGATGTTAAGGATTTCAGACTTCACTGGGAAAAAAGGGGAGAGGGAAAAACATTGGTCAAAAGTCACAAACTTCCAGTTATAAGACAAGTTCTGGGGAATCTGATGTACAGCATGGTGATTATAATTAATAACCTTTTTATATACTTGACAGTTGCTAAGAGAGTAGATCTTAAGTATTCTCAACACAAAAAAGCAAATAGTAACTGTGTGACCTAATCAAGGTATTAGCTATGGTGGTAATTATTTTGCAACATGTAAGTATATCAAATCAAATCAACATGTTATGTACCTTAAATTTATACAATGTTATATGTCAATCATATCTCAATGAAGCTGAAGGGGAAAAGTTAAGATGAGGTCTGAGGGGAGCCCTAAATCCAATGCCTGGTGCCTACATTAAAGAAGAGGGGATTTGGATACAGAGAGACAGGGCAGAGAGCCACGTGAAGACAGAGACGGAGACTGGAGTTACATTGCCACAAGCTAAGGAATATCTGAGGCCACCAGGAGCTGGCCCAAGTAAAGGAGGAGTCTTCCCTAGGGGTGTCAAAGAGAGCATGGGTCCGCTAGCACTTGATTTCAGACCTCGAGCCTCCAGAACCATGAGAGAGCAAATTTCTCTTGTTCTGAACTACAAAATACCAGTCTGTAATTCTTTGCTACGGCCACTGTAGGAAACGAAGGCAGCCTGACACACCTTGTGCCAGAAAGAAAATGCTCAAAAACTGATGAGGATATCTCAAAGGGACCCAGGGGCCATCTTGAAGGGGTTCCCAGTGGCCAAATAAATAATGATGGTAATGGATAACAACCCACCAACTAAAATAAAAATCCATGAATACACACTGATACACATGCATGCATGCTGGGAGAGGCAATAAGCTAGGGACCCTGAGTGTTCCTACACCTTCCCGTTCAGTGTGGCAGGCAGGCTCTGATCACTGTCTGCTTGATCCATGCTCAGGGTTGTGTATACAGTGGGCCACTTTCAGGGATGAGGGCACGTCTTCCCAACCCCTGGCAAAGAGCAGGCTTGCTTCCACCTGCTATAAAAGTGGGGAACACCCAAAGCTCAGGGCTCCTTCCCTAGAGCACAACCATATGCGAGAATCTACCTAGGCCCACCTGTGCCATCCCCACGGATTTGGGTAGGGACATGAGAAACCAATGCAAATCCATGAAGCTCAGGCAGCGTGCCATGCCGTGAATAGTAATGTCCTCTGGCTCAGACCCAAAAGTCTTGTACCTCTGCCAGCATCTAAGAAACAGTAAGAGGCTAACTTTAAATTAGTTTGGAAGTAGGGTATAGTCCCAGACTTTTCCCAGTTCTTGACAATGGATAAATAAATAAAATAGGGGCAGAAGAGAAACCCCAGAAGGGAATGGCAAATAATAAATGTAGAAAAAATTATGGAGTTAGAAAATCATTAATGGTTATTAAAACTAGAGGGTGAATTCTGATTAGGAAAAGGATACTTACATAGTCTCAAAGTATCTCTCCAGAAATTACTCACTAATTACAAAGGGAAAATAGGAACTTTACAGGAAAAAAATCTGGCAGACTCCACCTTAGACAAATGATCAAAGCTATCATGAGCAATACTGGGACAAATAGACATCCTGTTTCTCCTGGTGCAATGTACTAAGAGGGACACAATTCTGTGGTATTCCCCTTAAAAATGTATAGTTTAAATCTAATCATAAAGAAACATCAGACAAACCCAACATATGAGACATTTTACAAAACCACTGGCCTAAATTCTTAAAAAATATCATGATCAGGAAAGAAAAAGTAGAGAAACTGTTCCAGACTAAATAAGATTAAAGAGACATGATCACTAGATGCAATGCATAATCCTGGATTGGATGAGGAATCATAATTTTGAAAAATAACTACAAAGGACATTTTTCGGGTAAATGATAAATATGAATATGAACTATGGGCTTGGCAACAATACGGCATCAATGTTAACATTCCTAATTTAGAGGGAAGAGAACTGTCGTACACTGTGGGTGGGAAAGTAAATTGGTACAGCCGTGACAGGAAACAGTATGGAGGTTCCTCAAAAATCAAATGTAACTCCCACATGACCCAGCAATCCCACTTCTGGCTATGTATCTAAAGGAAATGCAATCAGATCTCAAAGAGGTATCTGCATCCCATGTGCACTGCAGCATGGTTCACAATAGCCCAGACACAGAAACCACCTAAGTGTCCACCTATAGATGAGTGGATAAATAAGACAGGATTTGTATATACAATGGAATATTACTCAGGAATGAGAAAGTAAATCCTGCCATTTGGGACAACGTGGATAAACTGGAGGACATTATGGTAAGTGAAATAAGCCAGACGAAGTATTATATGATCAGACGTACATGTGGACTATAACATAATTAAAAAGCCAAACTCAGAGAAGCAAAGAGTGAAATAATGTTTACCAGGGGGGGGTTGGGGGTCAGGGTTGGTGAGGGGATGGGAAGATGAGAATCAAAGGGCACAAAGTTGCAGTTATGTAGGATGAATAAGTACAGAGATCTAAACTGTACGAGGCTAGAAATATGCTAAGAGAGCAAATATCAGATGCTCTCATCACAAAATATTAACTATGTGAAATGATATACTAATTAGCATGACTGAAATAACCACTTCACTGCATATATCAAATCATCCTGTTGTTCACCTTAAATATATACAATTAATATATGTGTGTGTATCTATATCTATATCTACATGTCTGTATATCAATGCCCTGCAGGGACTCTGAGCCCAGGGATTCTCAGAAAAGAAGAAGAATTTCAAAAGAATTCATAACACCACCAACAACAAAAAAACCCGAAAACCAAAACAAAACCCAATGTCCTGCAGAGACTGAGCCCCGGGTTCTTAAAATAAAAAAAATTTCCAAAGATTTCATGACAAAAAACACACAGAAAAAAAACACCCAATTTTGATAACTATGGTGTAGTTGTGTAAGAGAAGATACCTGTTCTTAGGAAAAATTGAAGCATTTAGTGGTAAACATGATATCGCCAACTTATCTGAAAAGATTCAGAAAAAAATTTATATGTATACATATATGTGTGTATAAACAGAGTATGCTAAAGCAAACAAAAAACAATTGGTGTTTCAGTTAAAAGCCATCCGAAAGTTCCTTGTATTATCTTTAAAACTTAAATATATATATATATATATCAAGTAAACATTAGTTAATAATAATGTACTGTTATTAGTTATTACTTAATAATAATGTATTATATATTTAAAATTTGCTGAGAATACATAATCTTTAAGGTTCCTTACTACTCTGACATTTTAAGATTTTATGATTAATGGAACAAAATTCCTTTATACTAGGAATTAATATGTACTCAAGAGATAATCACTATCAAAAAACATTGAAAATTGCTAAATTCATTCACTGCTGAAAAGTGTAGCCTAAATATTTTTACTGAAAAGAAATATGTACAGTTTGTATTTTAACATGGTACTGAGCCAGCTTTTATCCCACTGAAACACCTATCAAAAATGGTTTTAAAAGTTTTAAATAAAGTAGCAACCCCACCTTTATTAAATTCTTTATAGATGTTCTCCAATAAGTGTATGAAGAAAAGAGAGTACATGTAACTGAACAATATCCAATGCTCCCAATGTCCAAAGTAACCTCTGCTCCCACTGGATTACCTAGCACTTGGTTGTTACTGTTTTGTACTATTAATGGCATTTAGCTATGTTTCACCTTCTCTAGTATGCTTTAAACCACACAAAGCCAGGAGCATGTGTTATTCATAGTTTATTCCTATCACTAAACATTTTGTACTCACACAGAAGGGGCTCATTAAAAAAAAAAAAAAACAGGAGACACCTACCATTTCTTAAGACAATAATGATTATTTGATGTTAAACTCTTTCAAATTCTGCAATAAGCTGAGTTCATATGTGGTTGAAATTATCATTACACTTTTAAAAAGTGTTTACAATTCAGAGATGTTTTCAGTATTAGTAGCTGGCTGGTTATGTGAATGTTTAAGCAATAGTATTTTTATGTAGATAAATATTGTGGTAAGTTTAGAATCTTTTGATTTTAGAAAATAAAACTGAAGAATGTTACTTAAGCCTAAGTTTAGATTTAAACATTGACTTGAAAGAAAGATGCTGTGTTTTAGGGAAGTACTATGTATAAGCATTAAGCCTCACCTGAGGAGTCTAGCTGGGTCCAGCTTTTTAGCTGCTGGGATACACTCCTGCACAGCGTGGCTTGGGCTTCAACCACCAAGGGCTTTCCATGCTTCCGTATGGGACAGGATATCCAAAATGACCCATCGTTACCTGTGTAAGTAGCACAAACAACACGTCTCTTTTTATTTAAAAAACATTTACGGGCCAGGGGATATGGATACAATAAGCCATAGATGAGTAGCCTTCACTTTTTGCATTTATACTTTTGCACAGCAATACACCCGCCCCTATGAAATTTTAGTAGTGGAGATACATTGCATATCTGTTGAATTCTGGAAGACCACAAACCATTATTTTAAGATTTTATAATTCCCCCGAACCAACTTCCCCCTCTATGGAAAAAGTCTGATCTACAGACCAATAAAAGTAGCTCCCATCTTGTGAATTAACTGAGAATACAGCATTTTGGCAATGCAGACACTAATCATCACAGAAAACATTATTCCATGGAAAAATGCCCCAGGCTTTATTTAAGATGTGAGAACTATGCCTCCCTCTTCTGCTGTCTCCTCATCTGTAAGCTGCTAGCAGTAGGTCCTGAGGTCTCAGGCAGGGACTTCAAAAGTGAGGGCTCGTGAGGACAGAAGTAAGAATACTGACCCATGGGTAAGAAGGTAGGGATTTTCTGCAGTATAAATAACAAGAGTAATATTTTAGTCTTCTTTTCTGCAAGCTGCCAGGACAGGGTCCTGCTTGGTCTTCCCCTGCCAACTCCACTTCCAGCCAGCAAGCAGACCTCCGATGCCCTGAGAACCGGCACTCAGTCCCGCGGGCTCTCAACCATCTTCCTGCTCCTGTGATACATACGACATCTTTTCAAGGATTTCTTTTTTTTTAATTAACCTTTATTGTGCTTTTTCCCATTAGCATTTAGTCCCCTTATAAATCTCTCCCCCTGTTGGCAATGAGGATTTCTAATTTTTTACTGAATCTAGAGAGTTCCTTGTAGACATCCTAACACTTTAGCCCTAACTATATCGGCATATATCAAATTGAGGAAATTTAACATCGATATAATCAGATTTCCCTGATTTGCCAATAATTTCCTTCATAGCTTTCTTTTCTCAGACCAGGAGCCAATCAAGATTCATACACATCACTGCGCTTCATGAGTCTTTAGCCTTTTTTGTCTTCCATGATAATGATTTTTTTAAGAGTCCAAACCAATTGTTTTATAAAATATCCCTGAATTTGGATTTGTCTGATTGTTTCCTCAGCTAGAGTATTCATGCCAAAAACTGCTAATCATGATTAGAATCACGCTAAACACTGTGTCAGGAGCAATGCACAGGCGACATGTCCTTTACAAGGTATCCTGTCAGAGGACACAGGACTATGAGTCTGTGTCATCATCAATGATACGATTGAGGACCTACTAAGAGCTGTTTTCTTATTTGTAACTAATAAGTAAATTGTGGGTCAGATTGAATACATATTGCTCCCCAGTAGTTTTTCATCTAATGGTTTTATTATCCAATTTAGATTTTTGCCTAAGCTGGTTGTAAAATCTAAACTTTTTTGAATTGCTAAAAACAATTTAAAAGTAGGCAAGAATAGGGAAAAATCATGAACTTATGAAATTTCATAAGTCAAAACAAAAAATTCACAATAGAAGTTACATCAGGTATTCTCTATGACAGTAAAAAAGGGGAGTTGGAGAACTATCCGCCACCACTGGCGAAGAAACCCCAGGGCCTGGTGGACAGCTGAAGCACCGCTCCCTTCACGGAGAGTGTTCTGCACACACCCCAGCCCATGGAGGGAAACAGTGTGCTTGATCCTGGGACTGGTCTCCACTGGACTTGGAGCTCTGCATCTCCTTACGGCTGGGCAACAGACAGCTCACAGACTGGCACCTTGTTCAGGCGACCACATTTTGAGCAGCCCTGCTCTAGGATGTGAAGTTAGAATCCATTTTCAGGACTTCTCTCTACAACCTTATTTCATTTTTTTAAAGCCTCTATACATTTAATTCCAGGTCTAACGCTTCAAAGTCCTTGTTGCTATAAATAAGATACTCTATTGTATGAAATTTCTCTTTTTACCTTTAGACAACATAAGAGCAAATAAGGCCTCATATGGTAAAAGGGAACCTCTGAATTGTAAGTAAAAAAAATATGGTGAGGATATACTCTTTTTATGTATTCAGGAAAAAAATGAACTCAGTATTTGTTTATTTTTTCCCCTCTGTCCAAGAGGTTATAGTCAGCACCTCTTTACTTCGGTGGGTGGAGGCAAGGAGCAGGAGAGCTCTGGAGGTGAGATACACCTGGGGTGGGAAAGAAGAGTGAGAAATGGGGATTTACCCTGCTCTTCCCCCTTCTTGGCCTCCTGGCCTTCTTCCAAAGACCCCTCCCCCAAAGGGAGAGGTGGTAACTGTATGATAGGAGAGGAAAGTCTCAGTGACAGCCCTAGGGTCACTCTAATAAGCCACACTTCTGTAAGGAACACATGTCTGTTGTGAACTACTTACATACCAACATCAGGGCACAAGCTTTCTGTAGGAGACTTAGCTAAAATAGGATTCTTTTAATCTCTCTCCCAACTATCGGCCCTGAGCAGTCTGCAGGAGAGAGATTAATACAAAAATAATTACTTAATCAGCTCACCACTTTCTAATTCCTAAACTCCTAAACCACGTCCAACAACCTCAAAAGATTCCAAGAATTTCTTACCATTTTTGCTTTCCTTCAAAATCAAAGAAGTTTGATTTAGGAGTATTGCAATTTCCAATTTTGACCTAAAGGAAGAGAGTGGGGTCAAGAACTTATTTTTCAAAGAAATACCAGATAAACTTTTTATTTTCAAATTTACTATGTGTACTTAGAAGATACCAGTTAGAAAGTATTTGCATCTATATAGAATAAAAAAAATTAACATTCTTTTCAAAAGCAAACAAAAACACAAACTTTAAATACAGGCTGATTTTGCTTACTGCATTAAACATTATCTAATGCTATAGTACATCAAAAAATACAGGTGACAGACAGCTGCATTCCTAAATTAACAAGTTATATACATGGCAAATTATAAATAAAGATTATGCAATCCTAATTACCACTTATAATACAGAATTTTAAAACATGCAATAAACTTTAAAGTACAGTTTATCATAATTCATAATATTGTTTATTTATGCTGATGCTCATAACACTATGGGCATTTTATCTCTCAAAATTCCAGGATAAAACAACTATTTTTAAAGTGCCCTATTATGAAATTAATCAATATAGATTTACACATTGGAAGCTGTGCAAAAATTTCAAAGGTTTCTCCACAATGTAAATTTTATCTATTCCACAATAACCTTTTCTTGATTGCAGTCAATGCTTACATTTCATCTAGTTAGGCTGCACAGTAATTAATTAGCTCCATTTGGGAATGAGCACAAGGGAAACTGACACAAGTACTGAATTCGCCAGCCCAGACACTGCTGTGGGAAGCAATCTCCCTTTCTGAGGACCTCTGTTATACTTACCCTGTGTGATCCAATCTGTGATCGCACTTGTCACTTTGATTTGTGTTAGAAAGTTGTGTGTCAAGTCTCATCTTTCTGTTATAATACAGCCTGTAAGAAACCATTCTTAATTCAATCACTGTACCTGATACAGTGCCTAATTAAGGTAGTAAAAAAATGTTTGTTGACTATAGAATGAATGTATTAGGAACGCCCTAATCTGACCCCGCCCACTTCTCGGGGACCTTCCCACTACCTCCTATTACTCTTCTACACTTGAATTTTGCTCAAGTCAGAGTGATGGTCTACTTACTGGCCAGATTAGTCTACTCACTGCCTTACAGATTTTCATTCTGTGTTTTGCTCAGTGTAATTGCCCTCACCAGAAATGACTTCTCTTCTTCCCTTATCTTTTCAAAATACCACAACCCTTACTCAAGACTCTAAGAACCCTTTTGGTCCACAATGATCTCATCCATCTCTGAAACCACAACAAGTATCACCTCTATCATTTGCTTAGCAACCCGTCGCAATCGATCTGGTTGTCACTGAGGCGCACACTCACACAGGAGCAGCCCTGTGGGGACGGGCACCAGGAGGCGACAGAGCAGCAGCTGCACCGGTGGCACGGAAGCTCCACCTGTGCTGCGGCAAATGGGCCACAGCAGTCCCGTTAGGTCTGCTAGTTAGGTCTGCTACTACAAACTCCGTTTATACAGGAGCACAGAGAAGCTGAGGAGGGGTGTGGCAGGCCACACGTTAGTGAACCCTAATCAGTAGTCAGGACTTGAATCCAGGACTTGTTGGCTCCAAAGTCCAACATGCCTCTACTATAACTTTCTGTTTCACATGTTACACAGAATCTAGTCTCCTGGCATCTCTAAAATCACCTGAACTACTGCACTGGTAGAAATATGAGATAAGATTAACTATTAGACTTCATGAAAATAGCTGTTATTACTGCTTTTGTCGTTCAACCAGACACCAGCCAGTGGCAGAAACCAATACCAATATGTAGTCTCCATTTCCCCTACAGTGGTAGAAGTCTCAGCCAGACGCACGGCCACCCTTCCAACCATTCCATGTAGCCATGCAACTTCTGCCCAGGAACAGGGGACTGAAGTGTGTAAAGGTGATAAAAATATCTTTCCTGAAAAGAAAGGGGGGCTCATCCTTCCGTTTCCCTGCGTGCTGGCTAAAACATGTGTGTGGCGTGTGGCAACGGTGAGCCACCCCTGGCCATGGAAGGAGCACCCAAGGGCAGCCGCTCTCCAGCTCCCTGGTCTCATGATCCCTTTACACTTACAGAAACTGAGGGCCCCAAAGAGCTTTTCTTTTTATCTATTGATATTTATCATATTAAAAATTAAAAGACATTTTAAATATATGTGTTAATTCATTTCAAAATAATAAACTCATTACATGGTAACATAAATAACAAGATTTTATAAAAATAACCATATAGTCTAAAGCAAAAAAAGAACAGTGAAAAAAGTGACATTGTTTGACATTTTGCAAAATCTTTTCAATGTCTACCTTAATATATTCTCAGAAATCTACTTCTGCTTTCAATCTACTGCAATATGTTGCTTTGGCTGAAGTATATGAAGAAAATTCAGTTTCATAAAGATCTGCTGTTAGAAAAGAAAGAAGTGTTTTAGCATCCTTTTCAGATAATTGTGGATATTCCTTGTTGATACTACACCAAAATTCAACTGGTGGCAATATTTTCAAGGTGACTTGCAATCTGGAATCTTAAGTGATTATCAATGAATTTTTCATACTGTTATTTTAAAATCCATTGGTCTGACCTGCACTTTAAAGGGTTTTTACCCACACATAATTTGAAACACTATTCCATAAAATATTTGGGAAACATGGTTACTGAGTTATGCAAACTTTCCAAATGTTGATCACCACTCATCTCATCAAAAAAGTAAAAATTATGAAGTATTAGGAAGCTGTCAAGCTCATGTGGCAGATTTTCCAAATTCCTAATTTTCACTTGAGAGCTCAAATGTTATCATCAGCAACAAATACTTTCAGTTGTTTTCCCTAAAGTGATGGGCTCACTTCATTCATTTTCAAGAAACTTTCTGCTAGCCCTGGCTGGTGTAGCTCAGTGGATTGAGCGTGGGCTGTGAACCAAAGGGTCGCCAGTTCAGCTACCAGTCAGGGCACGTGTGTGGGTTGCAGGCCTGGTCCCCAGGAGGAGAGGCATGAGAGGCAACCACACATTGATGTTTCTCTACTTCTCTTCCCCTCTCTCTGAAAATGAATGAATAAAATCTTTAAAAAAAGAAACTTTTGCTGGAGATGCGATTTCCGGCCAAGATGGAGGCATAGGTGGATGCACCGTACCTCCACACACAACCAAGATAGAAACAACAACAATTTAGAAACAGAATAACATCCAGAACTGACAGAAAATTGATTTAAATGGAAGTCAGACAACCAAGAAGTTGAAATAGACCTGTTCATCCAGACCGGTAGGAGGGGCGCAGTCGGGCAGCTGGGCACGGGTCGCAGCACAGAGAGCAGAGTTGGGACCAGGCGCATAAGGCACCCGAGGGTGCGTAAGGCATCTGGGGTGCGCAAGACCGACGTGGGTGGACCCTGAGTACACTTGCAGCAGCTGGCAGGCCCCAGCAGAGGGGTGGCACCCGGCAGACCCAGTGAGACGGTGATTGTAAAGCAAGGCAGTGCACGGAACTCAGAATCACAGCGCTGGGAAATACAGCCTTGGAACACTGATCGTGGAGGCCTGTGGAAGTTGAGGCGCAGGGAGAGACACCCAGCCTCACAGGAGAGGTCCTTGGAGGGTCCCACAGTGTGCACAAGCCCACCCACATGGGAATTGGCACCAGGAGGGCCCAGTTTGCTTGGAGTAAGCAGCAGAAGGGACTGAGGTCCCAAGAGGACAGAGCAACCACCATTGTTCCCTCTCAACCCTGCCCCCACATACCATGTCACAACTCAGCGACTGGGGTACCCCGCCCTGGTGAATACCTAAGGCTCTGCCCCCTACTGTAACAGGTGCGACCAGACCAAAAAAAAAAAAAGAGAGAGAGAGAGAGAGAACAGATCAAAGCCCCAGAACCCATCCTTTTAAGTGACCGAGAAATAGCCAACCTATCAGATGCACAGTTCAAAACACTGGTGATCAGGAGGCTCACAGAATTGGTTGATTTTGGTCGCAAATTAGATGAACAAATGCAGGCTACAATAAGAGAAATGAAGGAAAA
Organism: Tonatia bakeri; assembly: GCA_004024845.1. Classification (NCBI taxonomy): domain Eukaryota; kingdom Metazoa; phylum Chordata; class Mammalia; order Chiroptera; family Phyllostomidae; genus Tonatia; species Tonatia bakeri. The sequence goes on from PVIA01011436.1 coordinate 44,231, forward strand.
TGCACAGGGAACCAATAGTGATGGGAAGGAAACTGGGACTCAAAACAATAGAGTGGACCAGAAGGAAGAAAGAAACAACCAAACAGGAAAGAATGGAGAAATAAGAATTCAAAAAAATGAGGAGAAGCTTAGGAACCTCCAGGACATCTTTAAACGTTCCAACATCTGAATTATAGAGGTACCAGAAGGGGAAGAGAAAGAGCAAGATATT
>PVIA01011437.1:0-44470 GCA_004024845.1 Tonatia bakeri
TTTTCCTTTCCTTTTCACAAATCTCTGGCATTGAGATATATCTTTCCTTTATGGCGGCGGACAAGACGGACCCGAATTTCTTTCAGTAAGAGCATCACCGTCCCGGGCTCTCGGGCCCCCCTTGTTTGGTTCCTTGGTTCTTGCTCTGTAACAATTACTCTGATGGACAGAATGAGGGAAGCTAAGATCTATTCCAGGCACCTCAGTTGTACTATATCCCAAATTGTTCTTCCGTGTTTGTAACACCACCCTCTGCTCAGTTACCCAGAAATCTGAGTGCTGTCCTGGACTTCGACTTTTGCTTCATTCACTATATCCAATTAGCAACAAGTCCTACTAAGTCTGTCTTGTAAATAGCACTTGAGTGCATCAAAATCTCTGAGTTCACATTGCCCCTTTCCTCATAAGATTCAGCTTCTTACCTATTCCTTTTTCCTTAGATCAGTCTGTTTTCCATGGAGCACCCATGATGATATATTAATCATGTCTGTTGAAGATGCAAATATGATATAAAACCCTTTAGTCATTTTACATTGCCTTTGAAACCCAATTCCCTGTCTGTGGCATACAAGCCTAGTATGATTTATTTTTATCTACCTCTCTAGCTATATGCATCTACCCTAATTTTTTTATATTTCTAGTATACTAATTTTATTTTCCCCCTAATGTGTAACAGACTTAGTTATACAGGTTCTGCAGATGCTTTTTTCACCCTTCCCTATTTTTCTACCAAACCCATTTGTCACCACTTCACTAAATTTAGGAAGTATTGGTTTACATTCCTAAACCATGTAAAGTCTCATAGAATTTTCTCCCTTTATGTTCTACATCACACTTTTATTTCCTTTGTCCAAGCTTGCTTTTTTATGCTTTGACCTCAGTGTGGGCCAAGATATGTCTGCCTTGATAACTGCTGTGTCATTAGCACTTTACATAATACTTTGCATGCAGCAGGTGCTCAGAAAACACTTTTGAACAAATTACAGTTGAAGCCAGGCTAAGGGAAAGACTGATCCCCACCTGAATCCCCTGAGGGTTGATCACTATACATGCCTCCTGCTGGAGGCCAAATGTACTCCAGCTCTTGATGACCTTAAGACTTGAGATGTTTATCAACCGACCAAATGGAAAGTTGTGGGACCAAAGACCTAATCTGGTGTTCTACAAGATTTAAGAATATAAAAGGGAGTGAGGTCTGTTTAGTTGGTGTTCAGAGTTGAACATAAGTTGACTTCAGTCACAGGAAAAACTTTCATGTTAAGAAATTTTCATGTGCTACCGAGAAAAATGGAGGCCATTATAGTGCAGTAGGGATCCCAGGATGGAAATAAAGTATGTTCACCTTTGAGGTTCAAGACAAATGTGGTAAATTTATGGGTGGACCTGTCAGAAACTTGCAAGAGCGTTTGAGGATACTGTTAGGAACATTCTGGAATATACTTGGAATATACTTACAAGTACTCAGCATTTCTAAATTTATAGTCTAAGCATTTTTTGGTTTGTCACATGATGACACATTAGTTCTGCAAGTGTTTAAAATAATCGAGGCTCCCACAAAAGTGTTGTTGGCCTCCCTGTGTGCTCACCACAGCTTGATACTGCCAGACATTTAAAACGTGTTGGTTTGATGCAAGTGGTACATTTTCTCATTTAACGTGCATTTACTTGACACCTAAAATTTCTGAGCAGTTTTCATATGTTTATTGTCCATTTGGGTTTCCTTTTTGTGAAGTTTCCATTTTCCTCCTATGTCACCTCCACCATTTTACTACAGTTTTGGTCTTTTGTTGAATTGATTTATAAAGGTTCTTTTTTGGTTATATATGTTTAAATTGAGTGTATGACATTTTTATGGTGTCTTTTGAAGAGCGTGAATTCTTCTTTTAATATAGTTGAATTTGTGCAATATTTTATAGGTTTCTCAGTTTTTTGGTATCTTGTTGAAATAAAACCATCCCCATCTCAAGGTTATAGGAAATTCTCTATACTTTTTATACATTAGCCTTTTATATTTAGTTATACTATTCCACCTGGAATATAATTTTACATGTAGTGTGATGTATAGACCTAATTTTCTTTGTTTGCCCTAGGAATATTTGATTATAATGGTATTATGTACTAAATAGTCATCCTTTCCCAGTTTCTGAAATGCCATCTCTATGTGCGATTTCCACACATGCCTAGGTCTGCTTCAATTTTTTATTCTGTTTGTGTGAATTTTTTTCGTTGTTGTTGTTGTTAGTTGTTCTGTTTGTGGTAGTAGTAGTAGTAATAATAGTAGTAGTAGTAGTAGTTATTGTTATAAGTATGGCTGTTTGAAATCCAGAATAGGGAGGATGGGTTATAAAGCACAATCTGCTACTTGTCACCTTGGTCAGGTTGCTTAACTTCCTCGTGTCTCAAATTCCTCATTTATAAAGCAAGTATGATTATATCACTGCCATGATGTTATTATATGTCTTATGTAAAGTAAGAGCCATGTGTGTAAATTATATATCTTGATTATTAATAATTGTTCACATAAAAAGACCACATGGTCTCAATTAAAATAGCTTTATAAATCCAGACATTTATCAAGTCACTTTTTAGCGTTTCTAGTTTGATTACACATATATAGCCTTTTGATCTCCCCCACTTATTTAAGAATAATATTGATTGAAAAACACTTTTATTTTAGTCTGAATTGCAAAGCATCTGTTTGTTATCTCAGAAGAGTTTATCTGTTACCAAATCTTCCATTCATGAATTTGGTATCTCCATTTATTTAGTTATGTTCTTTAAGAGGTTTTATTTTCTATGGAAAGCTAATAAGTGTCTTTTGTTAGCTTTATTCTTACGCAGCTCATATTTTTGTTGCTACTAGAAAAATACATTTTAAGTGACCTTTGCTTAACTATTTGTTTTTGCATTTAGCCTTACATGACTTAATGTTTTGAGCTATATCTTCTCTCCTTTCTGTGGCATCATAAATGTTTTTCATTCCTGTGGAGACTTTCTTTTTCCTGATTTTCTCACATTCAATCTTTTCACTCCATTTTCTCACTGTACCTTCTCTGAGCCTTTACATTTCCCTTTGGATTATTATTTTATAGAGTTGGCCATTTTATTAAGTTTATTGGAGTCATCTCAATGTCTTAAACATACTTTTTTCCTTAGGTCCTCTAGCCTCTTGTTTTTCCTGTTCCTCCTCTTTTTTTTTTTTTGCATTGTTTCTGTATAACTTCCTTACCTTTCCTTTTAAATCATTGCTCATCTTTCATTTCCTCTCAAGTCTGTTGTGTGTCAGAGGTGTTTGTGTGTGGGTGTGTACGGGGAGGGCGGGCGTCAGTGGCTAGGGAAAAACTGGACCTCTACCCCAGGTTGCAGGAATTATTTCCATGGCACAAGGTTGGATGTGAAAGGACATTATTTGAGCATTTTCCTACTCCCAGCTCCCTGAATTTAGCATTTGCACAGCTGCTGATATTGCAGTCTCTCACTCCTGCCTCCTGAATCAACAGACTGCTTTCTGTAAATATAGCTTATTTGTGGAATTCCTCACTTCTTCATACAATCTGGTTTTGGGAGGGGGGGTGAAATTCTCACCCTCAGTCCATGCATATTGTTTCTGCTGTTCTAAAAAAAGAATTGCTAGATTTTATTCCTTAGAGGTCTTACCTTCCTACTGAGAGCTGAAAGCTTTCTCTAGATCTGCAGCCTTATCTTTTATTTCTATCTTGCACATATTCCCTCATTCATATAGCAAATATTTCTGAGTGCAATATGCCAAGTACATTGTTAGTTTCTGAGCAACATTTGACAGCATGAACATTTATGGAATATGGCCTCAAAACACTTTTATTCTTATGAAGGGAGAGGCTCACAAAAATGACAATATAATATTAATTGTGATGTGGAATAATGCACAAATTCCTTGACAAAAAGAATGCCCACATCTGCCTAACTTGATGAAAGGTTTTAGTTGATTCACAAAACAGGAGACAGATCTGCTGCATGGAAGGTTCTCAGCTGTGTGGAGACCAGTGGTGACCATGGTAGGCATGATTCTTGTCTTGATAAGTTTATAACCTGGCTGGCTGAGAACAGTGACTTTTAAAATGATAGATTAAGGGTGAATAGGGTTTTCCACAAAAGTAAAAGATAATGTTCTAAGCAGTGGGAAGAATGTGCAAAAGAAAAGAAACAAGAAATTATGACAAGTTTATGAAACTGTGGGAAAGGTAATAGTGAATTATAAAAACCAAGTGATCCTTGCAACAGAAGTAGCTAGTCAGGTGAGATATAGCCATAGAAGAAAGCATACTGTGTGTTATCACAGCAGTTTGTTTTATCAACCTTTATGGACATGGCATCGTTGAAGAATGTATAACACTATCCGATTAGTATGTTAGTGACAGCACTCATAAATAAATATGAAGGACTGATTGGAGAAGGTCAAGACTAGAGTCTGAACCACGGTGGTAATTCTGTATTGACAGGCAAGGAACAGGGAAGTTCCCAGCTTTGTTACCTCCTCTAGGGCTGGAGAAAGAGAGAACAGTGACAAGAAAATGGAAGGATTGTTTGTCTCTGGGGAATGAGGATGGCCTCAATGTCTTGCAGATTACTGATTGAAACAAAAGGATAAGTTGTGATGTTTTAAAAAGCAGGAGATGTTTTATTTGGTGGCAAATATAATACTTATTACTAGGTTTCAGAGTAATATTACAAAACCAAGTTCTAAAAAGTAATAGTCTGAATACAAGAAAACTAGGAGGTAATCACACATGTATTCCATCCATGTCTATCCCTGTGTTTGGCTAAATGAGTTCTCATTTATGTTTCCTTCTACAAATTTATGTTATTGTTCTCTGCATCAGGGCTTTTTCTACAACGTCTGTATAGTATTTGTTTCCCATTTTCGGATGTCATACTCTGCTTGATTTGGGTTTAGGATGAAATAAATTTAGCCCCAATTTTACAGTCTAGAGCCAAAGGAGTAACTCAGTATCTTTCCTATGTCCTATTCCAAATCCCCGATTGGTAGAATCAAATGACCACCCCCTGGATGATTTAATGGTAGTCTCTGAAGTACATAGGCTTGCTCCTTTCAGATTGTGGATGAAGTAGTTCATTTGAGAAGAAGTGTATAGATAAGGAGGGCACCACTGAGGTGTATAAAACAGAATATTTCTAAAGAAAACATAAACAAATAAGCATGGTTTGTGGAAAAAGATTATTGAGCTTAATTTTTATTTAGTATCTTGACTTCAAAAAGCTTTCTTCATCCAAGTAGAGAGGATCTAATACAGCTGGAAACTATTTAAGGTCTGATTACCTCCAAAATGGTTTCTGATGTGAGAGTTTGCATAGAGAGAAGTTATTGAGGAGTGCCTTCAATATTAAAATCCACTGGAGTTTGGGTGAGGTTGAAGGAAGTAAAATTATTCAGCTGGGGGAGTTGAACTGATATCCACTTCTAAAATAGACCCATCTCAGGAAAACTCTAGATTTCGGGTGGCTATGCATTGGTACAAGGAGGACAGAACTTTGTATTCTTGTGTTTAACAATCTCTGGAGACGGGCAAGGCAGCTGTTTTTTATTTTTATTTTTTTCAGTTGTATTGAGCTAGAGTTGACATATAACACTGTATGCAAGTTTAAATTATACAGCATAGTGATTTAATTTACATATACTATGAAATCATTACCACCATAAGTTTAGTTAATATAGATGCAGAAAAAAATAGAGAAATGTTGTTTTTCTTGTGATGTGAACTTTTAGGCTTTACTGTCTTAGCAACTTTCAAATATACCATATAGTTGTGTTAACTGTGGTCATCAAACTGTACATTGCAGTGTCGGTACTTTTTATTGTAAGTAGAAAATTGTGCCTTTTGTGACAACACAGATGCACCTTCAGGGCATTATGCTAAGTAAAATAAGTCAGACAGAGAAAACCAAATAGGGTATGATCTCATTTATATGTTGAATCTTTTTTTTCCTTTTAAATAAAAAGCTCTCTTTTGATGAATGCAGTTCCTGCAAGGGAACTTGACTGAGTGATACAACACTCCAAGCACTTGGAGGAAAGCTTGCCTCAGTTCTTAAAGAGGAGTCTGAGTGGCTCACCAGAATATCCACTCTGGGTAGGTTGTGGGGGGTTAAAGGTTTGGATTTGGTAGGCACAATCATATAGGTAGTAGATAAAACCATGGACTGAAATCATGGATGAGCTGTTACAGGGTGTAGGCAAGAGGGAGGCCCCAAATAGGGATTTGGAATGGGGTCCAGAACTCAAGGTGTCCAGGAAATATTAGAAAGATATATAGGATGTCCTCACCCCTTCCCTGCACAGGTGTGAGTTGGGGGAAGGGACACGTGGAGCAGGAACATGCAGAGCTGTTTGGTACAGCAACAGCTTTGCAGCTAACGTTTGGCATGGTCATTTAACATATATATAACCTTTAACTGGTTGCATAGATATGTTAAATAGCTGTGGCCATACCTTGAGCCAGGAGGATGGAGGGGACTTCCATCCAAGATATAACTAGGAGGCAGGTCCCCCTGATTACAGCACCTGCATGATAGCTTGGACAAGATTGGCTCCATGACATGGAGCCACACCTGCCCAGATTCATGAGGGCAGCCCAGTAAACTTGGACTAATACAGGAATGCTGGCAGGTGTAACTGATTATAGGAGGAGTCAGAAATGGGGGTACAGAGGAAGATTGGCACGGGGATTTAAACCCATACACAGCAGCCATTGGGGAGAGTACCACGCGGCTGTGAAAGTTCAGGGAGAACCACGCAGCTTTGCCAGAGTGGGGACCCCCACAGCTTTGGTAGAAGAGGATCACTTTGGGGTGCTCCCTTCAGCCACATGGCCTAGGAAGCAGGAGAGACCTTGCTTGAAAGAAAGGTGAAAGAACTCTTGCCAGTAGGCCATGAGAAGGAGCCACATGACTTTGGATTAGCTGGAGATCCTGAACGGCAACGCAGCTGATGGTGCTGGTAGCTTGAATCACAGATGTCTACTTCTTTTCCTGAGCTATGGTACCCCAGTTTAGGGCAGAGGGAGAAGGAAGCACTGTGTGTGTGTGTGTCCTAAAGGACTTTGATATTTTAATGAAGACATTAGGTTACTACTTTAAGTCTGTATAGCTTTAAATAAACATTTCCTTTCCTTTTCACAAATCTCTGACATTGAGAGATGTCTTTCCTCTGGTGGTGGACAAGCAAACCTAGTGGGGAGGTCCTTTTGGTAATAGTATATCGTACCCCCCTTGGCCCTGTTCTGTAACATAGCTGGGACACATAAGGAGCAAAGAGCTCTGTGGAGCAAAGGAAGAGTAACAAATGAAGACTGAGAAGGGACTAGAGAAGTCAGCAGAGTAGGAGTCTGCAAGTCCCAGGTACCTGGTAAAGAGGAAACACCAAGCAAGAGGAACTGAAACATGTTTTCTGGACCTGCCCACACATTCCTGACTCTAACTTTACTCATATTTCTTGAGCTCATCCTAGGAATCCTTCCTATCTCCAGTTGTTGATATCCACCTCTTAGTCCATTTCAAATTGCCCTATTTTGAGGTGAAACTGCCAAGGTTATTTACACAAAGTTTCTTGAATGGATTATAAGTCTCTGTGAATATGATGGAATTTTAAACATAAATTTTAGATTTACCTTTAAAATAATTTCTTTTACTATTTGAACACACACATACATATATACAAACACATATGATTTGAAAAGCTATGAGGGAGAGAGACGGCAATGTGTAAAATGTCAATTGGTTGCCTCCTGTATATGCTTTGGCCAGGGATCGAATTCCTGGACTTGCAACCTGGGAATAGAACCCACAATCTTTTGGCACAGGATGACATATCCACCAACTGAGCCACATGGCCAGGGCTAAACTAGAAGATATTTTTAAAGTACCAGAGAAAAAAAGTGTCAAAATGCAATGGGAAATATGATTCAATCTTTTTTTAGTTCAAAAACTTGTAAATACAGTATTCAATTCTGGCTTTGGTTAGTCAAGCTCTCAGCTATTTAAGATGTTTTATTTTTAATTTAAATGGCAAGTAAATTTTTGTTGGTCTCGATTTTTTTTTAGGTCAGCTACTTTATCAATGATGTTTTCAAAACAATTTAACAATAAAAATAGATACTACTGAAGCAAAAATATTTTTAAAGTACATTCTACCCTGAAATGTTGTGCATTTCTCATTTCCCCATGCCAAAACAAATAGCCACAATTTAAATTTTTCTTTTCAAATATCATCTTAGTTTGCGTAGTAGAAAGAACATTTGAATTCTAGTTCTCTCTTGTGTTCAGTTACTAAGTCAAATCATCTAAACTTTATTGTCCTGAGTGTTCTGTTCTAAATAAGAAGAGTAGTAGCAATATCTAAACGCACTGTTGTGGCTGTTTAATGAAAGAACCAATGGGAAAACACATGCAATGTAAATGGAAAGGTACTAGATGCCTTAAATATTAGTAAGTTGAAACATGCTTCCAAATTAACACTTGTAAAAATTTTTAAAAATTGTGACATAAGTTATGAAGTTCTCCTATTATTTTAGAGATTAAATTACTCAAAGGAGAATTTTCTTAATGTTTGGCCTAAATTGTTACATAAAATCAAATTGAGATAAAATTTTAAGAGGCAATGTTGCCTAAGAAAAATTATGAAAGGAAATAACATGTCAGAAGTAAGTAGTTGTGCTCCAAGGTCATTTGTGAGAAACTGATAGCAAAGGCTGATCCTGCAAAAGGAGACTTGAATTACATGGGAAGGAGTAGGACCAGCTTGTATCAGGGTGGTATTTTTAAATGGTCAGGACTAACTAGGAGGCCAAATAAAGATACAGCTGCCTTGGCACCAATCTCAGATATTCTGAGTCAGATTTGAGGACAAAGAATCTGTATTTGAAACATGCATCTTGGGCAATTATTCCAGAGATGGTACATATGCACCATCAATATATATTACTTCGACCTTTTCAGGGGTATTGAAGTCTACTTGTCTTTTCTTATATGCAGGAATAATAAAAAAGAAAAGGTGATTAACTTTTAATTATGCAGTTAGGTTAATGGCCTCTCTAGTTAAAAGCACCCCAAAAAATTGACTTAGAGGTAACTGAAAAATAAATACTTCTTGTTCTAGTTTGGACATATTTGATCATGTTTTTGTTTTTGTTTTTTAAGAGGAATAAAGAACAGAGTTTAGTTTGGACTTGTGTAATAGTGAGATAAAATAGGAAAAAAAACCTGAAGCTAGCACGAGACTTAAATAATGAAAAACAGTGTATAGATTCTACATGATAACATAAGAAGTTTCTACAGTTCTGAATAGCTGAGAAAGTCTATGCCACTTTTCCAGTGTTCATATGAATCACTAGAGGGCAACATAAACTATTCCTTTAAGAGCACATATCATAGTCAGAATTGTTTGTACTTACACAGGGAGTAAAAGCAGAGCCAACACTGGCAGACATCAGAAAGATTAAAAAAAAAGCTGTGGCTATAATTGCTGCTCACACCTTCAGTTAATTTGGATAACTATATGAAACCATCAGTAACCAGTTATTCAGTAGAAAATCCTATTAAATGAATTAAGGGTTTTTCTCTTAATTTTTGAAAAAAAATCAAGTAGACATAGTCATTGTCCTCGAAAGCTGTACACAAAATCATGAAGAATATAAAACAAAATCATGAAAAATACGGTAATTTTCTATTTCTCAAACTCCCATCAATTGCAGAAGGACAGGAAAATCTGTTTTCTCTGTGTAGTGTGGCTGGGTTGGATTGGTTCTTCATATTGTAGTTCATGGGCTCCTCTCATCATTGTTTATTTAGCCTTTAAAAACATGAAAGGATCTTCCAATGGGGAAAGAGCCAGTAATTAACCATCTTTTCAGTCAAGGAAAAAATTACACATTAGGAATCATAGTGAAGATTTTCACACTTAAAAAATTTTCACATTCTTATATCTAGACACTGATGTTTTTATATCAATATTTGTTTATTTTTATTTTTGTCTATCGTTTACTTTTAATTTTTAATTTAATCTTTATTGTATTTTTTCCTTTACCATTTAGTCCCTTATACATCCTTCTCCCTCGCAATCACCACACCGTTGTTCTTGTCCACAAGAGCTTTTTCCTTCTTGCTTAATCCTTCCACCCTTCACCGCCCCCCTCCACTAGCTCTGTCTATGGAGTCATAGGCTCCATCTATGAGTCTGTCTGTGTTTGGCTTATTCAGTCTGTTCATTAGATTCCACAGATGAGTGAAATCATATGGTATGTGTCTTTCTCTGGCTGACTTATTTCACTTAGCATAATGTTCTCTGGGTCCATCCATATAGTTGAAAAGGGTAAAATTTTCTTCTTTTTTATAGCTGAGTGTATATGTCCCATAGTTGCTTTATCCACTCATCTAATGATGGACACTTGGGCTGCTTCCATATCTTGGTGATTGTAAATAACACTGCAGTGAACCTAGGGATGCTTATGTTCTTTTGAATTAGTATTTCATGTTCCTTTGGATATATTTCCAAAAGTGGGGTCACTGGGTCAATAGACAGGTTCATTGTTAACTTTTGGAGGTATTTCTGTACTGCTTTCACAGTGGCTGCACTAGTCTGCATTCTCACCAATAGTGCAAAAGGGAATGATGAAAAATTATAAATTCATTTTGGAGGAAAATTGTTCACAATTATGAATGAATAAGAAATGAATTTAACAAACTATTTTTCTGTCTTCAGAAGATATTTAGAAACATAGAACTAAGATGGGGAAAATAAAGATATGGAGGTAGAGCAACTGGACATAGTGAAAACAGAAATTCATGTTTTAAACTGAAACATTCTAAAAGAAGGAAATTTTATCTCTTAATGATTATAATCTAATTCTGTTGTTTCAAATACAGCAGGTAGATAATTTCCAGTTATTTTTTTAACCTCATATTCCTTCCTTCCTTCCTTCCTTCCTTCCTTCCTTCCTTCCTTCCTTCCTTCCTTCCTTTCTTTCTTTCTTTCTTTCTTTCTTTCTTTCTTTCTTTCTTTCTTTCTCTTTTACTTTTTTAATTGATGTTTGAATACAGTTGTCTCCATTTTCCCACCACCACTTTGTCTTGCCCTACCCACACTCACCTCCCACCCACTCTTGGCTCTGTGCATGGGTCCCTCACTCATGTTCATTTATGTCCCTTTTCCTTCTTTCCCACATTATTCCCCTCTCTACTGTATTCTGGTTATTGTTCGTTTGTTGTCAATGCCAATGTCTCTGGCTATATTTTGCTTGCCAGTTTGTTTTGTTAATTAAGTTCCAGTTACAGGTGAAGTCATATGGTATTTGTCTTTCACTGCCTGGCTTATTTTACTTAGCATATTACTTTCTAGTTCCATCCATGCTGTAGCAAAGGGTAGGAGCTCCATTCTTTCTGCTGTGTAGTATTCCATTATGTAAATGTACCATAGTTTAATGGGCACCTAGGCTGCTTCCAGCACTTAAATTGTGCTGCTATGAACATTTTTAAAGCACTTAATATATGCTAGGCAAAATGCTTTATTATTTCATTTAATCATTGAGAAGAATGTATAAAATTAGAGCTATTACCATGTAACCTATACATGCATAAACTGATGTTTTAGAGATTAAGTTAGTGGTAGAGTAGAGCCACGAATCCAAGCCACCAGCCCAGACCCTGCAGTCTTAACTGCTGTGCTTCTCTGCCTTCTGTGGATAAATGCTGTCTCAGAAGAAGAATGAGGTCCTAGGCATCTCCCCCAGAAAGGGCACGTATAAGCTTCATATTCATTTAAAACTGCTAACTCTCCTCTTATTTTATTGGTCTAACAATCTACATGGAAAGAAACACTGTCGAAGTCTACATTGCTTGTAAAATCTATGAATTGAACCATTCTGATATGTAAAAGTTAATTAGGCTAATTTAAAAAACATTAATCTTGGGTTTGATTTCAATATAGGAAGCATATTCTCACCATTTGGAGTTGAAAACTATATGATAAAGTGAATCTGTTCCATGATTCTCAGGAAACAGTGGGAGGGCCTTTGAAGAAACTTATTAAAGGGTAATGATAGAATTAGGCATGTATTAATTCATTCAAGACTTAGTAAACACCTCTTTCTGAAAGCATTTGGGGATGCTGGAAGAGGAATAAGGTATTATTACAGCCTTAAAAAGAAACAAAAACAAAAACAAATCTGAATAGTCTCCTCTTTATCTCCTCTTTAGACTTGGTATCCTAAAGTTTTACTTTTCCCATTGAGAGTTAAACTACTGATCAGAGAAGTTATATGGGGAGGAAAATTGCCAACAAGCAGGTACCAAAAAGCTCTGAGTGGTAGTGGACCTTCCAAGGTCTAATTTTTTTTAATGTTTTTAATTTTATACCCCACCCCCAACCCAAGGTCTAATTTTAATGCTTCATTCCTTGATTGTAACTGTCTAGAAATTCAGTATTTATTAAATTTGCCTTTAACCTATCTGCAAAATATAAAAGTGAAAACTACTCTGTCATTTAGTTTAAAAAGGTGATCTTAAAAAGAAAATTACCTACAGATATAAGAGTCTTGAAATCATAAGAAGTTAGGTATATCTTTCAAAGTGATTTGCAGAACACTAGGTCTCCTATATCAATCCAGACAGCTCAGGCAGTCATCAAAGTCCAGGTTATGCTTCAGTAACAAGCAAATCCAAAATTTCTGTAGTTTATAACCCAAAGTTTTATTTCTTGCTCATACCACCTTTCCATTGTGAGTCAGCAGAGAGTGCTGCTCCCCTCAAACACCCTCCTCACCCTCAGGTCAGCTTGCCTGAGCACGGCTGTCCTGAGCACTGGCTCTGAGCACAGCAAGGGGAAAAGAGAGCTGGGGAGGGTGTCTCAGCAACACTATGCACTTTGCCCAGATTTACGCACACAGCCTTGCTCCACCACATGGGATCTTGCTTGAAATATCAATGCATATATTTCCAGAATGCAGAGGAACCAGAAGTTGGGTGAATGACAATAATGACTACTACCTTTCTCTAACAAAAAAAGTACCTTTGCTTTTTTATTCAAGCAGGACACGTACACATTGTACATAATTTGCAAAAATAAAATTGAAACACAACTTTTGACAATATAAAAAATATCATAAGGGCAAAAGTTAGGATATTACATCTTAGGGGCTTCCTGTTTATAAGTTTAACTAGGTACAAAAGAAAAGGGGTAACAAATTCTGCTTTTTCTTCATATAGATTGACTTTGTAAATGTAGATTCTGACCCCAGTTTCACAACTCCAAGTAGCTGTGTTTAATAATAATAATAATAATAATAATAATAATAATAATAAATAGTAGTAGTAGTAATAGTAGTAGTCCAGATAAAGTTTACATGCTCAAAAATTTAACCAGCTCTAATGTTTTTGTGTGATGGTTCAAGGTATCTTGGTGATCTCTCAACTGCTGTGTTTAGAATAGTTTCAGATTATATTTATATGTATGTTTTAAGAGAAATTTATTTTTACTTTATTAATAGAACAGTCTGGCATATTAATTATTCCTTTTTTAGATATACTACATACATTCCATTCGCTGATTCTTAAAAAATTTATTTTCTTTCTTGCTTCCAAATTTCATTTAATAGGTAATAGCATGTCTTCTAATAATCTTTTTGGTATATTTTAGTCATTGAAAATGATTTCATAATTTTATAAACTATAGAAACTGTACTCAAAATAGTAAACACATACTTGCTGCCATGCATTTAGACTGGTACAATTCTTTTATTTATTATAATCAATTTATTAAAATGTCTGGATTTTTTTCCTTGCTAGTTTTTACTCTTTAAAATGCAATTTGAAAATAAATTAGGTGTATGTAGAAATGATTTTAAAATAAAAGCTAATTTTAAACAAGCACAGTCTCAACCCTCAATGCCCCAGGTATCTGCAGCACAGGAAATGAACAACACCAGCCTGCCCCCGCCCCCCGGAAAAAAAATATTTTTCCTGGTTTTCCAACACTATCAATGGTTAATATGAGTTTGAGTAAAGTTTCTGTATTTGAAATATTTACTTCTCTCCCTGGATTAAAAAGTAATTAAGAATACATTTGCATTTTGTTGTAATAGTGGCATATGAGAGAAATGGTAAGTGGATGAGATCGAGCAATACGGTATTAAAATAATAAGAATGGGTTAAATATCAGACTTAAAGGGTAACATTTTTTATATAATAATGCTAATAATGTAAGTAAACATATGCAAAGGTAAGGAGGGCAAAGAGAAGTTATGAATTAAGTATAAGAAAATATTTGTCTTTAGAAGAGAAAATGAAAACTAAAAAAAGAAAAATGTAAATTCAAGAAATGTATTCCAGAGAAGCTGTACTGATTAGTTTTTTTTAATCACTTAAAACTTTTTAACTATAAGTATTGTCAATTTCTGCTATGCAGAATCCACCGATTTTTCTCTTCCTCAAAATGAAATAGTCCTTGAAATATTTCTCATACCACTAGGGTGCCATTCAGTAAATTGCTTCTCCATAAGCACTAAATTGCACACTAATGTCTTGTGAAAGAAAGCTATCTACTTCCTAAGATTATAAATATTATCTCATTAGTCCTAAAACACACCTATGAGGATAGAAATGGAAATGGAAAATATTTCTTTCATTTTAGAAGTTGAACAATTGAGACACTGAACAGAGATATTGTCAATATTCCAAATTCCAGAACTCCCAATGTGAAATCTAATGTTTGAACTACTGAATAAGGAATTTACGCCTCAGCAGATATCTGCATGTCCACATTTGCAAAACCATGTGCTGGGATTTATGAAAAATCCGACTTCGCAAACCTTTGTTCACTTAGAGCAAAGTTTCCTTGCCATAGCGGTAGTGGTGGACACGTGGGAGAAATAGTAGATGAATAACATTTAAAAAGTGGATGAGTGGATGAAACTTAAAGGTTCACACTTTCCTCAAGATGATATTAATTCTGATATAAAATGTATGTGACAGAGGAAAAGAACAAAAAGAAATTATGGCTTTGGAAAAAGTATTTTACAGAAATGCCTTCCAGTTTGTAGTACTTTAAAATTTCTTCTACAATTTACCACTTTCTGGGTGCTTTTATTTCCTGAAATTTTAGTTGTGAATAATATCAGGGTTTTAATGCTTTTTCATGACTCAGTTGTTTTTATTGCTCATTTGCTGCTCTCTTCCAGGCAACATGGAGTACAGACAGGCTGAGTCCTTGAAGGCGTGCGTCTCCCCACTGTCCCAGTTCCAGCATGTCTGGAACAGCTTCATCCTGACTTCTGGAGAAGCTGTGAAGATCCTGAGAGCCATGTTGAAGCTGTTGGCCACTTGGGTCCTTACTGGTCCACCTTATCCTGTTGGGCTCAATGCCCTGGTTCCTGGTGACATTGCTTCACTCCACATCAAGGTCAGTAGTTAAAGCAAAGTTGTCTAACACCATTTCCCTTCTGTGTTCTGGCTCCTCACACTCACACATACACATACATTCAGTTTTCCCCAGACCTCTACCTTCGTTTTCAGAGCCTGATTCTTCTTCCCAGATATCAAGACCCTGACATTTGGCATTTCGGGAAGTTCAAAGACCAGGATCCTAGACCCAGTCTTCTTCCCACTAGGTGATTACAAAGCACCTACATAGACACTTGGATGCAGAGAGATGTGTGTAGGGAGGTAATACTTATCTCCACTCACTAAGCACACCTAAGCCCCAAACACTCATTATATCCAAACTACTATTAGGTGTTTCCCTAGAACTATGTGTGGGTACCTGGCAGCTAACTAAAGAGGACATGTAAGGCTGCAGCTTAAAACTATATTTCAGTTGTCTGGCTTTGTTTCCTTTTCAAACATGTTGCAATTCAGTGTCTGCAGGGCTCCTCACTGCAATGACCATGTATCAATGTCTCCAAGTCCAGTTGCAGCTTTTCTGTTTCCAGTGGATTTACTTCACTCATCTTTGATTTTGTATATGCATATATACATGTACACACATGTGTATTTATACATATATGTAAATTACATATACATTACAATTTGTTTTACTCTAGGGGAAAATCCCTATTTGGAGAAATGTATGTGTTCTATATATCTGATGGAATGCTGATTTCCCACTTAGAGTCCTTATCTTAAAATTTTTACTAATGGGGTATTTCAAAGAGGAATTTCAACTCGTTAAACTAGGAGAATAAAAAAAAACATGTTCAGGAAAAATATTAGTGTAAAATAAATTTGAACTCTGGCTTCCTAGTACTTCTCCCCTTGAGACCTGAAAATGAGCGGTGAGTGTCAGATTAGCTGCAGCACTGTTTCCCTTACCTAATGATCTATTTCAGTTGTACCATTGCCAGTTAAAGATGACCTTGTGCTACCAAAATAGTTGTAGTGATGGATGGTACTGGAGAGGTTGACTTTTTCTGCACTGTCTATTTCTCACTGTGATTTAGCTTGGTTTCTCCAGTTCTTTGTCAACCCTAGCTTGTCAGTCCTGGTAACACCAGATCCTCAGCAGTTCACTTCAGGAAAGGAAGGGGCTCTGAGGTGATCTTCACCCCATAGTCATACAAATATCTGGCTTAGACACTGTTCCTGACATCACAATTTTATTGACATTGACCAGATTAAGACAATGTGAAGGTTTTCCTCTCTTTAGTAGCTGTTGCTTACTTCAGAAATGATTAATGTAATCTAATTATTTGTTTTATTAGTGGAAAAAATAATAATGGAACTCATCATAACACTACCTTTGAGGAGGGCATGATTGCATAATTGCATGTGATCATGAACTTTATGTACCAATATGACTTTGGGCCATGGGATGCCCATGGTTAACTGGTTAAACATTATTTCTGGGCATGTCTATGAGGGTGAACCTGGAAGATACTAGCATTTGAATAGGTAGACTGAATGAATCAGTTGGCCCTCCCCAATGTGGGTGAGCATCATCCAATTCCTTGAGAGCCTGGATAAAAGAAAAAGGCAGAGGAAGGTTAGTTTAACTCTCTGAGCTGGGGCATTGATCTTCTGTCCTCCAAACTTCAGCTTCTCAGGCTTTCAGACCCACATTGGAGTCTATACCATCAGTTCTTCAGCTCTTGGGCCTTTGAACTATACCAACTTTCCTGGGTCTCAAGCTTGCAGACAATAGGTAGGTCACATTACTTCTCAAACTTCATAATTATGTAAGCCAATATTTTATAATAAATCAGTTTCAGCCTCAATCACTCTCTTTCAATCTCTCCCCTTCCCTTTCCCCCTTTCTCCATCCCTCTCCTCCTTTCTCTCTTTCTCCCTCTTTTCAGTTTCGTTTCTCTGCTCTCTGGGGAACCATGAATAATACACGGTAGAATTGGGCCTATGGGTTTGGATGAATTTTAACTCAGTTTCCAGCACTGACTTTTATGTGACATACAGGTAATGTGACTAAATGATGACCTTTCTGTCCTTAATGTATTTTGTTTGTCCTCATTCAGATGTGTTTTCTACCATTCTTCACCTGCTCTGAGTTTCAGGTGGCTGATGTGTATGGTCTGTGTCAAATGGGCTCCCTAGCCTTTTAGCTTCTGGATGGGTTGGCTAACAGGAGACCTGGTAGGAGACTGGAGGACACATGAGGAGTTCTAGCTAGCTATTCCCCATTTGTCTCCCTGCAGACTCTGTGTTCTTCTACCTAAGAACAAAGTTCCCATCCCATGGTGGTCTTTCCCTTCATTCCCTCAGTTTCAACTCTTAAGGTGTTTGGTTACCTTCTCTTTCCCCCAGAGTTGCCTGGAGCTGGGTGGGTGGGGTGAGGCTTCCATAGTCATTAGCTCCAAGTTGTCTCTACATCGTATTTTTGTTTTTTCTTTAATATGCCCACCCATTTTTAAATGTTCTGTTTATAAACTCTCTTCAATTGCCCTTTTCAAGCATGTGGTCTGTTTCCTGCCAGAAGGAAAGCCTCCCCTTCGTATGTTTTCACATCTTAGGATTATTATGAGAATAGAATAAGATAATACATATAATGTGCTTAAGGTCTTATCTGCCTCATAGTAACTGTAAAATAAACAGTATCCATGTTATTAATATAATCATTCTTTTGTGATAGAGGAGGTCACATTTTTATTGCTTCTGATGATGGTCTAAACCAATTTAACATTTAAGACAGTGGTTATTATCTGTGCCAGTCTGGGTACTCCAAGGAGCAGAGCCAAGGACAAGATTAGATATGCAAAAGATTGGTTGGAGGAAGTTCTGATAAAAGAGAATTGTGCAAGAAGAGCCTTCAGATTACATTTCGAGCCTGACAAATTGAAGCGATGGTGGTATATGCAGAAGAACTGAACATGAAGTCAGACTGTGGCATGGGCCCAAACGCAGTGTTGGTAAGGCTGTTGGTTAAGTCCTTGGACCAATGCTGTCCGACAGAGAAACGGTTTCCTAATACTGCAGGAATGAGCCGACACTAATTCTCTCTGTTGTGTTCAGTTGTTGACTGGGGAAAAAATAAAGGAAGTGAAGTGTGAGCAGACACATGGTAGTGAGTGCAGTGAGATAGTCAGTGCTTCTTGTTGCCACAAGAGAGTTGAGTGGTGTCTCCACATGGGAACTACTTTATGGTGTGAGATAAGACTCTAATTTCATTCTGCGTTGGGGATGCCTAGTTTTCTCATCACCATGTATTAAAAAGATTATCCTTTCCCCATAGTATTTCTTGGCATCCTTGTGAAAGATCAGTTGACTATACATGTGTAAATTTATTTCTGGGCCCCAAATTATTTTCCATTGGTCTCTATGTCTGTTTTGATGCTAGTACTGCATTGTTTTAATTACTATAGCTTTGTAATCGAGTTTGAAATCAAGAAGTGTGATATCTCCAAAGAGAATCTGAGAGCTGTTTCTTTTTTGTTGTTTTTTTTTTTTTTTTCCGTTTGCTCTGCACTGAGCCAGGGAGAAGAGCCACAGGATGTGTTTTTGTGTTCATTTAAAACTGCCTCTTTATTCTCTGAGGTATGAAGGACTAGCAAATGCAGGGCCCCATCACCTGCCAGAGATGGATGTATTAGAAGCCAGTCTCTTGGCAACAGCAATAAAAGTTGGAGTGCTAGATATTTGGTCCAAATCCTTTACTCCTTAAAATAATGGAGAAGCTGGAAGTTGAGGGTTCTTTCCTAATTACATGGTGCTGTGCTGGGAATGAGGTTCATGATACAAGCGAGTCTCAGCTTTCTAGTTGTTTCAATGTGAGTTCTCTCAGTTGCTTGGTGCGGAAGTCTCTCAACTTGTTTCCAGTTTTGTCTCAGAGGGGGTTTGTCCATGTGTAGCTGCTTATTTGGTGTGTCTATGGGCAAAGAGGGAGTCTAGAGCCGCCTCCTATCTTGCCATCTTGCTAATTCTACTCACAGAATTATCATTTCTACTCAGGACTTTTCTGTGATAGACTCATCTATTTGGAACAGCTCTGAAGCTGACCTAGTTCTAAAGATGACTCAGAAATGGATCTGACCTAAAAATTAATTGTATTCTGTAGGCTTACTTGGATTGAAAATTATCTCTCTGACCTAAGGGCTGAGGGTAGCTATTGCCTCTATTTTAACAAGGAGTATATATCTAAGGGTAACCATAGGGATGGTTTAAAGTGTGATTTTTTTCTTTAATAGTAGTTTTAAGTTCTTTTGCATGTAATTATTAGAACAAGTATTATTTAATTGTTTAGTTCAACATATTTCAAGGTATACTTCAAAGGTCTGCCTCTGTGTCCTGATAACTGGTGTTATATAGCAGAGAGTTTATTGTATTAAACAATTTTTTTACTATAGTTTTCAGTTTACTTCACTTAGACTTTATTTTTTTTTTAGAGAGATGGGAAGAAAAAGAGAGGGAGAGAAAACATCAATGTGTGGTTGCCTCTCACATGCCCCCACCTGGGGACCTGGCCCACAACCCAGGCATGTGCCCTGACTGGGAAATGAATTGGTAACCCTTTAGTTCACAGGCAGGCACTCAGTCCACTCAGCCACATCAGCCCAGGCCTTTACTTTAATATTTTAATACTCATTCTAAAATTCTAAGACGTAAGCTTGACTTTATTTGATCAAGGAATATTTTCACCTCAGATTACCACACTAATTCCTATAACATAACAAACATTCTGGTACAGGTGTACCTTGAAGATA
This sequence comes from Tonatia bakeri, assembly GCA_004024845.1. Classification (NCBI taxonomy): domain Eukaryota; kingdom Metazoa; phylum Chordata; class Mammalia; order Chiroptera; family Phyllostomidae; genus Tonatia; species Tonatia bakeri. The sequence continues at coordinate 20,190 of PVIA01011437.1, forward strand.
TTGTGGGTTCTTTTCAAAACCACCACAATAAAGCAATTATTGCAACAAAGTGAGTCATAATCTTTTTGCTTGTTGGCGACTCTGCCTTCAATTTGTCAAAATATCCAACATCTGTGTAGTGCAATAAAGTGAAGCTTAATATAATGAGGCATGCCTGTATCTAGATTCTAGTTCATTAGTTACCTGCCCCCTTTGAAGGCTGCAGTGGGGAAATGGCTATGTAAAAATAATTACCTATCTACTGAATACAGCAGGTATGAATACCTACTTAGGATGTCCAATAAAACTCAGGCAAAATGAATATAAATAATTATTGCAATTAAAATAATTCACCTAATTACTCCTTTCCTCATAATATATAATTTTACTAAGGTTACAATACCTGGGTTGTCCACAGAGAAGTCTGAAGGGCTAAATCTTCACTCCTCCACCAAAAGGATAAGGCACTTGGGCCTACCTCACTGCCAGCACTTAGAAACAATGTGGTTAGCTGAACGAAAAAAAAAAGTTTATGTGTATGAATACGAAAGGTGTTTTTGACTGAGGAAGAAGTAGATATTTCTGGGAGGTGGGCTTATGGGGACCTATAAATATAGTAGCAGTAAAATTGTGTAACAGGGAAATTTATAAGAGTGAAAAAGGGCTATTCATAATTATGTCAGAATAACCAGCAAAGATGAAACTACCCTTGTGAATTTGAATATTTCTTGTGAAATAAAGTTTCAAAGGGCTTCAGTGGCACTCTTTGTCACTGTTGTTGTTCTATCAAGATTTTAGAGATAAATGTTTGGCTTCTCCAAATTTTCTGCTGCAGGTTTTCACTTTGATCAAATATGCACAATGAAAGTGCACACACACACACACACACATTTCTTTACCAGACTACTTGCCCATATGAGCAATTGAGAAAGGAGGGGATGTGGAAGCATAGGAATTGGAATGATTTGTTAATTATATTCATAATATTCTCATTCCAAGCTACTACAGTGTGTTATAGAAACTTTGCCTACTTATGCCATAGAAAGCAAGGGATACATTTGCATCCACTTTTATTTCAGTGCAGTGTATTTATCTGTAATTACCCTATTTTGTTTTACAATTCTATTATGTGGCCTGTGGGACTCACGATTTAGGACTGTGTTCTGATATTGAGACTCTTCCATGGACTTTGTATGAGTTCCATAATTTATTCCTCTAATGCAATCTGTGAAAAATATGGTAAAGTGTCTGGGAGGGGTGTGAGGAAGAGAGGCAGATGGCATGAATGATGTCTCATTTTTCTGACAAAGAATCTAACAAGGATGGAAAATGATACCCGTGAATCCATTGCAATGACAAAGATTGTAATGAGAATTGGTACGAACATAACCGACTGCCTTCTCATTACACTCTGCGATTGCAATCTTCTCATCCTCCTCGGAGGCTGCACCCACACTGCATGAACTGATGAGTCCTACACATAGCTCTCCTTCAATTTTACATCAATATTTTTTATATAAACGGGCCATTAGGAAAAGCAAGTAATAAAAATTTCAAAACTGATACTGGAGCTCTAATTCTAGTGACTGGTCAAGAAGAGATTGTATTTGCTAGTGTTTATGGACATTAGCTGGTTCTGTAATAAACAGCAGTGTTTCCATCAGAAACTGTCTCTTTACTCAGGGTAAATTTAGCTTGATGTTTATAGTGTTTGCAGCACAAGATGTAAGTAGAAGTTTGAATAAAACAATAAAGAAAACAGTTCATAAAGAGAAGTTTAATTTTTCAAACTCCATTATGATACTTATTTTTACCATAATAATATGTAAAATTATGGAACAACATATAAAAATATGTAAAATTATCTAGTGATAATTTAAAATTGTAAATGAAGTTTTAAGTTTATAATATTGACCTATGTAACAGTAATACTATAAACTAGTTGTACAATGGAATAAATTGAAAACATGTTAAAGTTATTTCCTACAAAAGGACATGTGGTACAGAGTTTTATTACTGAGTCTAAACAAATTTTGAAATATACTCTTGAGTTTTAAACACTCAACAATGACACCTTCGTTAACTAATAAAATGTATTAGACTGTGGGAGTTGGGGAGGTTGGAGTGAGCAAGGTGGAGAAAGGCAGGATGACTATAACTGAACAACAATAAATTTAAAATAAAATAAAAAATATTAGAAAATACCATCAAATATATTGCACAGTTAAGTGCTGTAAGCATCACCAAGCTAGAAGCAACACTTTTACATATTATTCAGCATTATCCTGATGGAAAATGCAATATCATCATGTGATAAATCAAGAAAAATAAAAAAGTAATAATACTGTAAATGTAGTCACAAAAATAGCATTACTTCAAGGCAATAACAATAAATTATTTATAGCTTGTATGAATCATAATACCTTCCAGATGTATGTATGCTCAGTCTAAATGTAAGACCTAAAATTGTGAGTGAACTAGTATAAAATATAGCAGCAGATATTCCATAACCTTGATATAGGGTATTATAGTTGGTAAAAAAACATCTGTTCAATTTGCTAACATTTAACTATGATGGAGTAGAACCTCATTTTTTAAACCTGGGTCAGTCTCTATGTGGTAACATTCTTCCACATGATGCATCTTCATCAGGCTTCTGATCTTTCAATAAGGAAAGCAAACCATACTCCTTCCTGGCCTGACAGTAGAGGCATGTGGCCCTGTATTTGACAAATGATATAAAATATTATATATTTTCTCCTCAGTAGGTATTTTTTTTCCCTGAAACTAAGGCCTCAGATCTACTTATACATCACACTGAAATGCGAAAGCCGCTAAACAATGAATTAGAGCAAATTGTCTAGCAGTTTTGCAGTCAGTTCTTTAATACTCCTCAGTGTATTTATTTTTGGATTTACTCTGACTATTAGAAAGCTTTGGAACGGAGTCATAATCTTTTGTTCTTGTGACCCTTTACTCACCTCTGCCTTTCCCCCATATACAATTGCTTTTAATGAACTGTGCATTGGTGTAATGTATGAGCCTGCACTAGAAAACACAGGCCCAGTTTGTCTTTACCATAGACACTAGGAAGACCATTTTTGAAGGTATGTATCATACTGAGCAATATCATGTTTTCTGAGATGCAAGGGAGTAATTTCATAGGATCCAGGGAATAGTGATGCTTTACTAGAGTAGCTGTCATATTTGTAATATTATGAATGGTCTAAATCAAGAAGCGATACTCTTTTTATTTGTTTGTTTTTTGGGGTAAAATAAATTCAGAGCCAAATACTTCATCCTTGCCAAAGATTTTGAACAATAAAGTTTGTTAGTAATCCCCACTTAATATTTTAATACATTTGCTATAATTATTACACTTTAACATGTGTTCTTGATATTGGTGGTTGAATAATTTAAGTTAAAAGCTTTGGAAGTCATATTTTAAAACATAACTTTCAATGTAAGTATACATATCAACATTTTCAAATATTTGTGTAGGCTTCAGGCCTCTTCTTTAAGTAATAGATATGGAATTTTGTGGGATGTCCAACTCATGGCCCACAGGCTGCATGTGGTCCAGGAGATCTATGAATGTGGCCCAATACAAAATCTTAAATTTACATAAAACTATTTTTCAAAAGATTTATTTATTTATTTATTTTTAGAATGAGGGGAAGGGAAGGAGAAAGAAAGGGAGAGAAACATCAATGTGTGATTGTCTCTCATGCGACCCCCTACTGGGAACTTGTCCCTCAACCCAGGCGTGTACCCTAGACTGGGAATCAAACTGATGACCCTTTCGTTTGCAGGCCAGTGCTCAATCCACTGAGGCACACCAGCCAGGGCTGTTCATTGGTTTTTGTTAATGTTTGTGTATTTATTTATTTATCTTTTATTTGTTTATTTATTTATTGTTGTTCAAGTATAATTGTCTCCATTCTCCAACCCCCCAGCCATCCCCAACTCTTTGATCCTACTACTCTTTGGCTTTTTCCATGTATTCTTTGTACATGTTGCTGACAACACTTTCCCCTTTCCTCCCCATTATTCCTTCCCAACTCCCCTCTGGTTACTGTCGGTTTGTTCTTAATTTCAATGTCTCATGTTATATTTTGCTTGCTTGTTTGTGAGATCATAGGGTATTTCTTTTTCGTGGACTGGCTTACTTCACTTAGCATAATGCTCTCCAATTCTGTCCATGCTGTTGCAAAGGGTAGGAGGTCTTTGTTTCTTTTTGCTGCATAATATTCCATTGTGTAAATGTTCCACAGTTTTTTATCCACTCATTTACTGATGGGCACCTAGGTTGCTTCTAGCACTTGGCTATTGTAAATTGTGCTGCTATGAACATTGGGGTGCATAGTTCTTTTGTTTCAGTGTTTCAGAGTTCTTAGGGTATAATTCTAACAGTGGAATTGCTGGGTCAAAAGGCATTTTGATTTGTAGTTTTCTGAGGAGATTCCAAACAGTTTTCCACAGTGCCTATATCAGTCTGCATTCCTACCAACAGTGCACTAGGGTTCCCTTTTCTCCACAACCTCACCAGCACTTGTTTGTTGCTTTGTTTATGATGGCCATTCTGACTAGTGTGAAGTGGTATCTCATTTTCATTTTAATTTGTGTCTCTCTGATAGCTAGTGCTGCTGAGCATCCTTTCATATGTCTCTGAGCCTTCTGTATGTCCTCTTTGGAGAAGTGTCTGTTCAGGTCTTTTGCCCATTTTGTAACTGGGCTATTTGTATTCCTGGAGTGGAGTCATGTGAGTTCTTTATATATTTTTGAGATCGAACCCTTGTCCGAGGTATCATTTCCAAATATATTTTCTCATGCAGTTGGTTCCCTTTTCATTTTGCTAATGTTTTCTTTAGCTGTGCAGATGCTTTTTATCTTGGTGGGGTCCCATTTGTTTATTCTTTCCTTTATGTCCTTTGCTTTAGGGAACATATCAGTGAAAATATTGCTGCATGAAATATCTGGGATTTTCCTGCCTGTGTTCTCCTCTAGGACTTTTATGTGTTAGTGCTTGTGTATTTAATGAGTGGCTGAAGACAACTTTTTTTCTAATGTGGTCCAAAGACACCAAAATGTTTGACACCCTGTGCCAAAAGGCCACTTAGCCAAAAAACTGTGTTTTATAGGATACAATCTTTTACTTTGAGAAAAAAAATTTTCCATTATTTACATACCTCCAAAAAAGAGAATTTTAAAGTTTATAGCTAATCATTTCTTAATTTAAAATGGAATACTGACAAAAATCTTATCATAAATGTGTATTCCATTTTTTATATATAATGTATGTTTCTTATGTCCATCTTGTAACTGTAAAAGTCTTATTGGATGGAACATTCTTGGCATTCCAAGTCCACGAAAAGGCCAAGCTAACTGGGTGAGAGTTGACAATTGACCAAAGAGCAGTATTTATTTGTTTGTTTGTTTATGTCTTGTTCTGTTCTGTCAGCCCTGAAAGATCAAAGTGTTGACTGAGACAATCAGATTTTCTTTTTGGGGAATTTTTAAATAGAACATGGATTTGATTACTTGTGGTAATGGAACTATATATATGATAAAGATTTAGGTGCTAAGAACAACATTTTGGGGGAAATTATGGGTCTGTTGTAGCTGCCTTTAGAAAAGAAAAAATAAAACAGAACAATAGAGAGAAACAGAAAAAAGCCAAACCAAACCAAACCTTGTACCATGTGGCACACAGATGAGAGTTATATAAAACAAAGTTGCCCAGATTACCAGTGATGCTCCCTTCTGGATTGCTATAGTGCCAAAGCTTTCCAGGGAAGTTCCCTTTCTGCTCATCCATTACGACTGGATTTTTGTTTATGTAGGGTTACTAAGACATAAGTGAAGTGAAGCAATTCAGGAAATTCTGGCGGGAATTTTTTGGGTTGGGTCCTTTTAGAGCTATTTAAATTCTCGCCCCAATGACAAAGACAAAAACAGTAACCTATGTGCAAAGAATTGAGTTAAATAGATTAACTCTGATCTTTTATTTAAAATCAGGACAGTTAAACCCTGGCTGGCTAACTCAGTTGGTTAAGCATCATCCCGATACATCAAGGCTGTGGGTTCAATCTCTGGTCAGGGCACATACAAGAAACAACCAGTGAATCCAGTGAATGCATAAATAAGTGGAACAAGAAGACAGTGTTTCTTTCTATCTTATCAATAAATACAGAGAAATTTAAAAAAATAGACAGTTAGATGGAACAAGTGATATGCTAATTTGTGTAATAGTATGTTCCTGAAATACAAAAGAAAGGAGGAGTGAATTTTTTCCCTTTTGAATAAACATTGAGTTGCTATAACAAGGTGAAAATTGAAGTACCCCAGCATTAACCATCACATATATCACATGGATTTGAGGGGCAGCTCCTCATTATGTTTGATTCTGAAGGAGCATCTGAAGGCTAGACCCTATCCGAAGTAGTAGCTATACTTTCAAAACATCCAGAAAGACCTGTTTCAATAATTAAATCAATGAGATATCTCAAAATGAGTAGTCTCCTTATCTGCTTTACTTAAGGCTGGTTTCAGTATTTTAAAACTTCAGACTTTACTGGCTGTGGTTTTATTTCTTGTTTTCTCCTGAACAAAAGCATTTAACCCAGCACTCCTGTGAGATAAGCAATTGATGGACTAAATGGATGCGGCGACTCCATCCATACCAGCGGCAGACAAGGTAGAGAATTGATTTTATTTATTGGCAAAAACAAAGTCACTCTTGCATTAGTGGTAGACAGGTATTTCCAAGAAATACCCTTTCCTTTTAACCTCCTCACTACTGGCTGGCAGGCTGATGGCTCACTGGTCTAGGACAAAAAATAAACCTTGTAGAAGTCATGGGTTTTGTCTTAAAGATAAATAAATTAATTCAGCTTCATTAGCATTTTTATTTAAAGAACTGATATAACTAATTTTGGAGCTGTGATTAATTTAAGAGAAATGATAATTGATTTTTATTGCATTCAAAAACTGTAAACACATTTCAAAAGGCTGTGGTGTATTGTCCTCTGTATGGTCACGTCACCACCTGAGGTTTGCACAACTAATTAGCATCTTAATTCATTTTATTGTCCATAATAAATCACCCAGATGAGTCTTTCATAGAAAAGCTGCCAATAAATTTCCCCAAAGTCATTTTTCACCTGTGAAGTAAATATAGATAACATAGGGAAGCATCCTCGTGTTGTTGTCCAGGCTGTGCAGTGCCCCTCTGTGTGATTGCATTGTGAGGTTAGCTATGGAGGAGAGAAGACTCAATTTATGAAATGATAAGAGTTTAAAAGTCCCTTCTACAAAATCAATTTTAATAATATATTTATGTACATAAATATACATATGCTAACTTATAAAGGTAATTTTTAAAAAGTGCTTGTATTTTTATAAGCTTTGTTGAAATCAATCCTGTGGCCACATTTTTGATATTTGTGATGTGTAAAATTGCTAAGAAACAAAGTTTTGCAGTCTTTTTGTATTCTGTTTTATAATTTTGGAATTGTTAGCACGACATGAATATTCAAAGTGTAATGCACAACAGAATAATTATTTTAAAACTCATAATTTGAGGTCATATATATGTATGACAAAATATAAGACAAGATATCCTACAAGATATGTACATATTTTGTTAGAAAATAGGCTGTTCCTTCATTTCATTATGTTTGATTAAACATACATATGAACAATAAATATAAAAATCCTGCTTTATAAAATAAAATAAATCCACACATATTGGTGGACATTAGAGATTTTTAAATGATCAAGATGCTTTCTCTAAAACAAATGATAACAATTTGTGAAAAAAGTGCCAACATAATCAAAATTAAGGCATTTACTTTCATAAAAAACTCAAGATTGGAAGTGTTGATATTAAACCTGGATTTAAGGACTGATTTCAGCACTTGCTGATCCTATGACTTTGGGAAGTTATGAGACCTTTTTGGGGATGTTACTTTTCTTCTCTACAAGATGTGAGTGGTAATAGTATCTTTGTAACATTCATATTTTGTTCTTTTGATTTTTTAGGCTAAAAATAACATGTAAACTTTTCTTATTTGTTTAGAAAGAAAAAATGCAGTACTTTAAGGCTGTGGGTAGTAGTTGGTTCACTCATTCATTTATTAATTTAATAAATCCTTATTGAGAGCATACTCTCCATTAATCACTGCACAGTTCTGCAACAGAGGAAAAACGTGGGCCTGTTGTTTGCTTTCAGGAAGATGTTTATTCTAACAAGAGAAATAACACAAATAAAATATTATTTTAAATATGAAGAAGAGGTTATTTTAGATAAAATGTTTTTACTAGAATATGACCTTTATTCTGAAACAAAATTTCTGAGAAATTACCAATTAAACTTATTCATAAAAGATGAGTAGAAATACTATGCTAATAAATAAATGAAGAAAATTTTGAGCAACAAGGACATGTACCTTAATCTGGGGTAGAATGTTTGTTCTAAGACATTTTACAAGTCCCATGTTCTGGAATATAGTGAGTTGGAGGACTGTGGGATGATAGGAGTTTTGTAAAAACGACTAGAGACAAACAGTTCAGGGATTTATTATATGGTATTTATTCTAGATATAAAGGGAGAAATTAAAGATTTAAAGCAGGTGTGCATAATATGATTTTCTTTGTTGTTGCTCCTACTGATATGATAACTGTCTAGGAGCCAGGCAAGAATAAAAAGATAGCTGTGACTGAGGAGTCACCCTGATATTTAGGCATGTTGAATGGCTTAGACTGTGTGGGGGAGGGGGTGCTGGAATTGGAAGTGGGGAAAAGAGGATGATTAGAGACATCATTTGGACATAGAATAGACAAGAGTTGGTAGATTGCAGGGTATGAGAGTAGGAAGAATCAAGAATTCCTTCTGGTGGATGAGTATACTTTAATTATAATTTGACTGAGTAATATTAAATTTCAGTATAAGTAAATGTGCATATAGCAGTTTGTGTATGTTGAAAATGAATTAACTACATAAATGCCAATTTATTGCTGATAGTAAAGGAACATCCACTTTGAGATGTAAATTGTTCTCTCAGAAATCTAAAATGAGTAATATTCTTCCATTTAAAAGATTCCTGTGAGATTAGCGACTGTTTTCTACCCCAACCCCAGATGTTTTTATAGTATTTTATTGGGAAATCTTTAGACCTTACTGGTTTCAGACTCTTCCACCCATCCCACCCAAATACGTCACATTCCGATCCTCTGAATTGTTACTGAAGAAACTCTGCTGGGAGCAATACATACCAGATATGGTTGGTACTTGAAATACAAATGTTTTCAGGAGTAATTAACACATTTAACTTATTTCAGTAGGTTTATAAACACTATGTGCTCCTAAATATTTGAAAACTAGAAAGATTAAACTGACATCATTTTAGAAAAGTGTATTCTACCACTCACAGTCCCTTTGCCACTTAAATAGCACTTGATGTGCTCAAAATTATAGCTATTATAAAAGGAATTGCAATACAGAAGGAATTTAAATACAGGGAAGTACATGGACTATGTTTATTACCAACATAATTCTAAGCACTACCCATGCCAGTATGATACCATCAGGATCTGTAACACTTGTGTCTGTTTAGGTATTTCTTCCACATTTGGTGTCATGAGCACATGTTAATCTTCTTAACAAATATGGTTGTTGGTTTGTCTCAGCACTCTGAGTACCCACTGAAAACCTATTCATCCCTATGACCAGAAATGTTGAATGAGCACAATACACAGTGTTGTCTGGTGATTCAAGATCCATCTGGTTATACTACCTGACATTGTCCCGAGTGCTCTTTTCCCTTAAGTAGTTTATCTAGCTAGAAATTAGATCCTACTCTTCATTGGATCTTTTGAGGATCACAGAGTTGGACATACTGTCCTTTGGCTTGGATAGGGAATGTTCACTGTCTTTATCCAATACTTCCTTAATAGTAGCAAGAGAAACAATGATATCATAGATAAGTACAATCTGCAAAAATGTTAAAAATTCTCAAACTCTTTCACTCAATATTTTAATTCTCTTTCCCATTCATGCTTCACCAGGACTATAAAAAAAAAAAAAAAGAAGACAACTTTGTTGATTGACCTTCACTTTTATTTTTGTGGTAAACATTATCAGAAAAATAGCCTGAAGACAGGTAGTTGCAGAGTGAAGAATAAATTGGTTCTCATGATATATAAATTGGAAAATTGGCCCTGCAATCCCAGGGAATTTACTGAAACTGGGGCAGTTACTGATCAATAACAGTTATACACACACAGTACATTGTTCCGGGAAACCATCAAACTCGAGAATGTGGAAACTTGCCTCTTCTGCTAACCCACAGATACCCTGTTTTTAAATTCTTTTTATCACAGTTTATGTGCCCCATTGAGGACTTCTCTGATAGCAGATTCCATGAGTGCAAAGATCTTCCCTATTTTGCTTAGAAGTGTGTTCTCAGCAAAGAACACTATGCCTGGCACAGAGAGAATATTTTCTATTGAATTACTAAATCCCAATCCATAACCATAGCTTTATTAATTAATTCTCTAATAGATGATACTGTAACTTGTTTAACACTATGTCCTACAGTTGAATTATCACTTTTATTACATATATATGTATACTTTATAGGTCTATATATGTCTATATACTTACATATATATACTTTCTATATGTCTATATATATGTACTTTCATATGTATATATATGTATATATACTTTCTTACCTTTCTCACTTCACAATAGAGCCTAATCATTGAATTAATATTGGTCCATTATAAAATGTACAGGGTCAATATTCTTTTTAGGCATTAAAATATTTTGTTCTTAATATTCTAGTGAATTCTAGAGTATTCTAGAATATTCTATTCTAGTGAATATTAAGAACAAAAGTTAGTTCTTAAAAGTTATACATTAATTTTAAACTCTAAGCCTCAGAGTTTATCTTATTTTTTAATAAAGTGATCATGATTTTATTTTTACCATTGATTATATTATGGATTAAGTAAAGTAAAAATTCTATTAAAAAGAAAAACTCTCAAAGTGCCCCATACATTTTAAGCTCTCAATGGTTTCCAGGTGTCATCCACAATAGCATTTTTGAATTAAAAAAAATCTGGTCCTTAATTTTAAGATTCTTAATATTGAAGATTGTGCTACTTTAAACTGGTCTCAAACGTTGCTCCAGGTTTCCTTCTGACTAAAGAACACACTTTTATATGACTTTTAGATTATCTAACAATTATGCCCAACCATCAGAGAACGTGGCATTTTAGTCACAGAAATGGAGAGTGAAAAAGCACCTGCCTCAGTGCAATTCTTGTATCTGCTTTTTCTAATGTGCTTCAAGGGATTAAACACGTCAGGCTGAACACTCTTGCTGGATTCTCATGGCACTTCTCAGGTTCCAAATAACTCCTCAGTGAAAGTCACCTTGAAAGTTCTTACTGATAATCTACAAATTGTTATGTGTGGGAAATTTGTGTGAAAGTCTTTTGAACCACTTCTTGCTGATGACATGCTCATTGTGGCCATACACTTTATACATCACCGCTGACGTGGCTGAAGTAAAACCAAGCCTTGGCTTCAGTGTCCCCTGAGAAGAGTGCTGAGTGTGTGTTCCACAGGGCTATTCGTGAGGCTACATTTTAATGATGACTTGGGAAAGAGCAATCATCAATTTTGGGAAAACCTGTTCCTGCTGATGCCTCAAGATACAAAATACGCAGTCTATATCATGTGAGCAAGAAATGTCGTGTTGTTACTGCTGTCTTCACATTATAAGAGATCAAGATTTATGATCGTAAAAGAACAGTTTTAAAGAAATATACATGGCAACCATTCAGTCAATTAAATTGGGCGTAAATATGTCCTAAGGGAACTCCAAGACCACTTCAATGGCACTAAACTAACCTAACAATCATGGCATTCTTCACTGCGGCATGCTCACAGTGGAGATAAAAATCACTTAAGAGGGTCCTTGATAAAGTAATAAAAACTTATTTCATGAAATCCAAACACTTAAATACACTTCTTTCTAATATCCAACATAAAGAAATTGGAAGGACACAGCAAAGCACTTACACTGAATAGCAAAGTGCAAGGGTTGTTGGAGGAAGGGCACTTGGACAGTTGTTTAATTCGTGAGCTGAACCAGCCTCTCGGCCAACGACTTTTCTTTAAGAAACTCTCACTTGCATACTTTAGTGTACTATCAAGGATGAACATAACTGCCTTAAATACTATTTTATAATTATTTTCCAGTTATATATCTGCATGGATTTTCTCATCTACTGTAACAGAAAAAGAAATCACAGCAGATTAATTGCAGAAGCAGTTATGAAAACGCAGCTATATTCTCTTACATCATATAGTAAGGAGACTTACTCTTCTAAATTACTTTGTTTTGAGAAATGTCTTTTTAATAAAAATATACTATTCACATTAATAGGCAATGGGTTTATTGTTTAAAGTGAATGCATAAATAATTTTTAGAGTTCTCAATTTTAATTTCTAGCAGGGTAACTATTAATAGCTATAACCCACAAAAATAAAAGCTCTTTGGGGCCCTGAATAATTTTTAAGGATCTTAAGGTACCTTAATTATATCAAACAATTTAATTCATAGAAATAGATCTCCTATTTAAATCAAGAAACTATTATTGATTTTGCCAGTATTTGTTATAGAAATTCAATCTTCAATTGATCAATGAGGTAAAATCATACTTCTAAAAAATAAAAATCTTTTTGTATGAATTGTCTATTTAGTCACCCCCCAAAATATTTATTGCTTGTCTACTGTAGTGTGTCAGGCCTGCTACCAGCTAACATCCAGTTAAGCTTCTGTGAGCCTTTTTCAGCTCTACCCAGAGATTCCCTGTTACATTATTGTCTACATTTCTGTTTCTACATCTGTGTCTCCACTGAATACTAATTCACTAGTGATCTTTACATCATCATCACTGAGAAAAATATTTGGCACAGAATAGGTGTGCAATAATTGTTTCCTGAAATACTATTATAATCAATATAGTTTTGTTTCAAAGGTTTCATAATAACTTTTGTAGACAATTAGATCTACTAGGAGATTTTTTAGGACTAAGAAAATCAGGTCACAAGAATATAAAAGGATTTATTATTACCACTTAATGAAGTTTAAAACAAAACATTTGTATCTGTAGGTACAAACTAGTATATCTGAATTTACAGTCATGTAGATAGTTAATATATCGCCACAGAGACAGAGATTAGAGTGATGTGGCCATAAAGCAAGGAGTGCCAGCAGTCACCAGGTGTTGGATGAAGCAAGAAACAAAGTCTCCTGTAGCATTTCTGGAGGAAATACAGCCTCACTGACACTTTGATTTTCACCCAGTGAAACTGATTTCAGACTCTGGACTAGAGAGCTGTAAGAAAATAAATTTGCATTTTAAATTTCCAGGTTGGTTATTTATTATAACAGCCATAGAACACTATTACAAATAAGGGTAAATAAAATTCTGTATACTCTATAAAGTGCTTAAGAAGTAGTAACTTAAAGATTGTTTACATACACTTACAAAAAATTTCCTAGTGTAATCAAAGTACCTCTTTGTTTCTGAAGCTACCTCCAATGTAAAATTGACATTTTATTAAAAGATTCATACTTTTAAGTGTATTGAAAAGCTTGGTTTTACTGAAATAGATGATAGTTTCTCTAAGTTTCTAAAATGAGAAAAATAACATTCAGAACTTTTTATATGTCTTTAAAGAATTGAATATATTCTTGATCATTTATCAAAAAGACAATGTACTTATGGCTAGTGATTGAAAAGGCTTTTAATTCTAATTTCTTTGTTTTCTCATTCTGTATTATAGTTATATTATTTGGTGATACCCACCCTCTAGTTTTCTTTATATTTTTAGTCCTATATGAATTGTCTAAAACCACAAAAAGATATGACTTCACACCCATTGGGATGACTAAAGAGAGACATCAAGAGTTGGAGACAATGTGGAGAATAATAAAAACATGATTATAACCTTGGATAAGAATGTTTAGTAAATTTTTAGCTTATAAGAAGCTAAAAATGGTTCTAAATCACTATACTATGATGGCTATTACATTAGCTAATTCATATGTTATGTTTATTATGTGGCTGAAATGATTTTAAGAACTTCACATTTATTTAATTGTTTAGTCCTTATAACACTACAGATGTAGATTGATTAATGGATTATCTCCATTACAGATGAGGACAGTAAGGCACAGAGAGGATAAATAATTTGATTATAAGTATCTGACCTAGAATATGCACATATTCTTACTCCAGAATCTATGATTTTCAACACTATGCTCTGATACCACTCTAGAATTAAGCATAATGCCTTCTTCCTGGACATTTAATACATTTTAAAAATTGAACTGAAAAGACTAATTAAATGACTTAATGCCCATCTCCCGTCACTTATTCTATTGTAAAAGCTTAAAGTGTGTTATAAGAAGTTAAAAGTATGCAGTTTCTGCTCTATTTCTGTATGTCCACATTTTTCCATTCTTCAAGTTCTAACTTTAATTCACAAAATTTCTATGCAGCCTCTTATGACTTCCAAACCAAGTGTATATTCTCCCTCTCTAAAAGTTTCTCAGTGTGCTTACGGTACCTACATGTTTCAACACTGACATTAATTTATTTTGTTCATGTTTATTTTTCTCTGACAGATTGTAAGCTCTTCAAGGGAAGGATCTATAATATCTGCAACCTAACCTTGTGTGTCTCAGAATACCTGTACACAGTAAACCCTCCAAACATATTTGAGAAATGAATCAGTGAACAAATGGGTGACTGAACAACATTGATAGTTATGGTGAAAAAAATAAATTGCTTTCTATGTCACCCTTTAAATGATTGTATTTCACTACTTCCTCTGAACAAGAAAAGGAAAATTGCCAGCATTAGTACTGTATTCTATAGAACCAGCCTTAATCATACTAGATTTATGCACTGACTTGACGAGTAAATCCCTTTTAGTATTGATCCTGTTTAGAATAGTGAGTGATTTTGAACAATTTCAATCTTGTAAAGTAGAACATTTAGCAATGACATGTCAGAAAGGCCTATGCTCTATTAGAAATAGCAGTAGATTTATGCCAGCATTTATCAGGTTTATGCAGAATTGACGATCTCTTTTGTCCCAAATATGACAATCTAATACGTCTCAAAATGTTTAAGTTTATATCTAGATGAAGGAAACTTCCGAAATCAATTTTCAGATTGTTAGAGAAATTGGAGAATTATCCTGACGAATGGTAGGGTACCATAGCCCTGTCTGAATATGCATCCATATTCTTTTTCCACTATCAGCAGATTTTAAAAATAAGAAATGAACCTCTTAGAAACAGACAGGTTCAGGAGTAAACTCAGTGTAGCATGTCATGACCAAGCTACTTAACATAGGTCCAATTCCCTTATAAGTAAATGGGTTCTTCAAAAATCAATAATCTGAATTGATTTTAAGTCAGCTGGAGTAAAAATCATTGTTACTGTTTATTTGGTGATTGTTAGGTTCTGGATACTACTCTGGATGGTTTATCTAAATTTTTTCCAATATCCTCTAAGAAAGAGAACCTCTGGCAATGAGGAAAAAGAGGTTCAATGCTATGTGCTTACTGCCTGAAGAGGGAATATTGAAAAGGTATAATTCCAGCCCTGGCTGGTATGGCTCAGTGGATTGAGTGCTGGCCTATGAACCAAAGGGTTTCTGGTTCCATTCCCAATCATGGAACATGCCTGGGTTTTGGGCCAGGTCTCCAGTACGGGTCATGTGAGAAGCAACTACACATTGATATTTCTCTCCTTTTTCTCTCTCCCTTCCCCTTGGCCTAAAAATAAATAAGTAAAATCTTAAAAAAAGAAGGAAAGAAAAGGTAGAATTCCACCTTCTGTCAAAACTCATTCTGTTTT
This sequence comes from Tonatia bakeri, assembly GCA_004024845.1. Taxonomy (NCBI): domain Eukaryota; kingdom Metazoa; phylum Chordata; class Mammalia; order Chiroptera; family Phyllostomidae; genus Tonatia; species Tonatia bakeri. The sequence continues at coordinate 36,123 of PVIA01011437.1, forward strand.
TAACAGTACCTCCTCATTATCTCACATTCTTAATGATAATAAGATAATTATTTATTTTGACCATAATTTTAAACAATGGTTATTGGGTAAGAGTTACAATGTATACTTTTAACTCTGCAGTCCAGTTCTGATTACATGTTATCTATTAATTTGTATTCTATTAAATATATTGTGTTCTCAAGATCCTGATATGACAGAACTGTGATTTCCTCTACTTACCTGCTTTTACTTCCAACACTAAGATAATTAGCAATGCCATTGTCAATATAGATTTGACAATCAATAAGAATAAAATCAATCAAATCTACAGATAAAATTAATCCAATAACAATTTAGTGAATCCCTATTGAGTGCTTAGCACTCTTTTTAGGGTCCATTGTATTTGAAGCTCACAAACCACAGGGAGAGGGAACATGTTTTGACAAAACAACAATTATACACAGTGTGGCAGGAGGTGCAAGATTGTATCTTAACTATGTATTATAGTAATTGGTGATTTCAAGTCTGTTCTAGATAAAAAAGAAAAATTAAAAGGACTCTTAATCAATAGAAAAGGCAGCCGTATAGCATATCATTGTCATTACAGTAACTAGGGTCTGCAGTTGCAATCTAGTTTTGGGACCTTGGACAATCTATTTCACATTTATAAGCCTCAGCTTCCCCATCTGTTAAATGATAATAAACTGGACTCATAGGTCTGCTACAATTAAATGAAGTAGTGCTTATTCCTTAAACATAAACTGGCCCTAAAAATTGGCAGCCAATTGTCATTGGAGAATCAAAATGCACATGCAAGTCCAGGAAGCACAGAATTCCAAACAAGATGGGACAAAGAGGACCATGCTTAGACACATCATAACTAAAATGCCAAGGATTAAAGATAAAGAGAGAATCTTAAAAGCAACAAGAGAGAAGTAGTTAGTTACCTACAGAAGAGTCCCCCTAAGACTGTTAGCTGATTTCTCAAAAGAAACTTTGCAGGCTAGAAAGGACTAGCAAGAAGTATTCAAAGTGATGAAAAGCAGGGACCTACAGCCAAGACTGTTCTACCTAGCAAAGCTATCATTTAGAATTGAAAGGGCAGATAAAGAACCTGCCAGACAAGAAAAAAGTAAAGGAGTTAATCACCAACTATTATTACAGAAAATCTTAAAGGGACTTACTTAATAAAAAAGATCAAAACTAAGAACAATACAATGGCAATAAATACATATCTATGAACAATTGAATCTAAAAAACTAAGCAAACAAGAAGAACAGAGACAGAATATGGATACTAAGAGGGTTTTAATGGATGCCAGGTGGGAGTGGGGTATAGAGGAATGGACAAAGAGGTGAGGGGATTAAGAGGTACAAATTGGTAGTTACAGAATAGTCATGGGACTATAAAGTACAGTATAGGAAATGAAGTAGCCAAAGAACTTATACGCATGACCAGTGTATGTTATCAATGATGTGGGGATTGCCTGAGGGAGTGGGGGTACTAGTGGGCAGGGAAAAGGGGGGGAAATTGGGACCAGAAAACTGTAATACCATAATCAATAAAATGTCATTAAAAAATAAAATTCCTGCTAGGAAAGCTAAAAAAAATGCACATTGATCTGAGAAGTGAATTCCGCTATAAGATAGCTCTACTTACACTTGTCTAACCCAGGGTCATTTAACTTTGATACAGGTTTTTAATGGGATATTTATTAATAACATGCATAATTATTACTTAAAGGATAACATTTTGAAAAATGCTGATCTAAATAATATTTAAATGTCAGAATATAAAATGAAAAAAGGTGAATGAATGTCTATATTGCACAGATATGTGGTTATGTTTATAAGGATTTTAATAAATATCTTATGATACTTTAATTTTTAATATCTTAATATTTTAACAGACTTAAGCTAGTATAATGGTCAAGAAACAAAGATTTGGTGGCATAAAACTCTGGGTTTAAACCCTGGTGACACTAGTTACTAGTTGTGGGAGTAGGAGAAAAATTACTAAGTCTCTCTGATCCCTGGCTTCCTCAGGTGTATTATAATGGAGAAATAATATATATTTCTGTGTAGTAGCTTTGAAGACAAATGAGATAATGGAAGAACTATGTAGCACATAATACCTGACATAAAAATTCTTCAAAAAACTTAACTGTTTGTATTGACACATTTTATTAAAAGTATTGATACTTTCTCAATTTATAGTACTCATATTGTCACTTCCTATTTTATAATATACATTTGTATATTACAGATATAATTTACATATATTTATATATTATAGATATACTTTATATACTTTCTTAAATATAAATTATATTTTATATGTAATTGAAATCACCTAGTGTTGGTAATCTGAAATTATAAACATCAAACCTTGGAACAGAATATCTTCTCTCTCTGTTCTGCACAGTCTGCAGTTCTACAGATTCCCCTGCTTTGTATTGTCATTGTAGGGAGGGACCTTCCCCAGGATGGTCTTCCATGACATGAAGCTAACATCTGCTGACTCTTGTAATCTGGGATAGTTCCATGGAGAGTGTTCTTTCCAGTAAAAGAGCAGGCTTCTTGAAATTATTTTTGCTTCTGTAATTACATCAACCACATATCAACATTCCTTACCTAAATTTAAAAGTCTAACTTTCCCTGTCCCAAAAGCAACCTATGGGAGTTTATCTTGTAATATTAATTATGGAAAATCTTAAGTGTTAACACTGCAATTCTTTCTATGCAAGAGTGGTGCTTACAGAATACCATTAGTTGTATGTATGTATTTCAGATTGCTTTTTTTTCCATTAACATTGGTGGTTTTGTGCAGTTCCAGCTAGAATATAACTTAGTTGTTTTTTTGTTCTGTTTTGTTTTGTTTTTGTCAGCATGGGCTGTGTAATGAACACAATTTATGAAGGTTAAAGGTAATGTGTGGTCAGGGAACTGGACAAAGCAGGGAGAAATCAAAGCCTTGACCACTGTACCCTGGCATACTTCTTAACACTGGGGCTGACCAAAAGCACTTTAATAAAAACAGCCAGCTGCTTCCAAATGGGAAGTCAGCATTACTTACTCTGCTGCCCCATGAATTAGTCTTTCAATTGGCTGCTGATTGAATATGTTTATGGAATATATTAAAAGTAAATCAATGTGTTGGAAGTGACAAAAATCTTCATGCATAGGAAACAATGAAAAAGGGGTATGCATTTTGTAGCTTTAAAACTACTAAATTTGAGCTGACTCAGGTACCTTTGCAAATCTGAGCAAGTGTGTTTGAGCATTTGGGGAGTAATAGAATTTTGCATTAAATTCTGAAGTTCTCTACATTTATCCTACCAGAAAACAAAACAAAAATAGTATCGGGAATCCTCAGCTTGTTTTCCATCCCAGGAAGAGTGAGGCCCGGCATGCTGTTAATAAAGCAATTGTGTCGTGCAGATATTTCTTCCTTTTACTACAAATAACATTTAAGTAAATATTTCTACAGAACATGTTTCTCCAACTATTTTTCTCCCACTGACCTTTAAGTAAAAGTATTAAAAAATATTAGTTTGCTTCATTTTCTTAGAAACAATGCAGAAAAATACATGAAATGCAAAAGCTGTTTTAGCATTTTGTACTCAATTTATTGCCTTCTTAAGTGTCATTCAAGAGCAGAGCTTGTGACTCATTTGGCATTTAGTATGTTTATGTTTGATTATGAAGTGATGTTAAGAGGAGCAGATTTCTATTTCTCTTCTAAAGACCTTTTCAATAGTTATTTGATAAAAGTTATGAGATTTATTGGGAATAAATGGAAGAACTGTGGAAATATAAGGCCAGTAAAATGTTTACTGTTAATTATCCATTAACACATATTTACTAAATCACATTAAAGTGGGCAATATGGGAGTAAGGACAGAAAAGATGCAAACTTTGCCCTTAAACATACAGTGTAATAGGAAAGATAAAAAGTAAATCGTGCTAAGTAAGATTTTAAGTTTGATAAGGAACATATAGATAAAATCTTATTAGAAAACAGGAAGGAGCAGAATTATTTTTCACCTGTGAAAAAGAAGGTCTGTGCTTTTCAGCAGGTAAATGGATAGGTAAACTGTAGTACACCCAGACAATGGAGTGTTATTTAGTGCTTAAAAGAAATGAGCCATCAAGACAAGAAAAGACATGGAGGAACATTAAGTGCGCATTTCTATGTGAAAGAAGTCAATTTAAAAAGGCTACATACTGTGTGATTTCAACTAAATGACTTTCTGGAAAAAGCAAAACTATGGAAATGATAAAATGATCAGAGGTTTCCAAGTTTGGGGGGTGGACAAATGAAAAGGCAGAGCAGGGAAAATTTTTAGGGCAGCGAAACTACTCTGTATGATAGTACCATGATGGATGCACATTATCCTTAATTTGTCCAAACCCATAGAATGTACAACACTGAGAGTGAGCCCTAAGGTAGACTATGGACTTTGGGTGACTATAATGTGTCAGTGTAGGTTCATCAGTTGTAATAAATGCACTGTGGGGGGGGGGTGGTATTGATAATGCGGAGGGTTAGGCAAGTATAGAAGCAGGAGGCATAAAGACATATACCTTGTTTTATTGTGCTTCCCTTTATTGTGCTTCACACATGTTGCTGTGAACCTGAAATTGCTCTAAAAAATTAGTCGTTTGTTTTAAAATAGTAGGGCATGCCTTGGGAGGAGATGGTGCTATAGCCTGGCCTGGAAAGATATAGGTAAAAAAAAAGTATAATAAAAAAAAAGGTATTATTTTTATTTTTTTCTTAGAAGTTTAGGACCATCTAAACAGAAATCTCTAAGCAGGAAAAAACTCCACCCAGGAAAAATATTGCTATTCTATCAAAAATCATGATTTTTCACCTGGTCAAAATGGGAAAGAAGTGTATCACAGGATGATGGAAGAGGCCGTGTTTAGTTGGGACAAATTTAGGAAATATCAAATGTACCTAACAAATGTAATAATAGTAGAATTTGGAGCAGAACCAGAGGTTTCCAGGCAAATGCTTAACAACAGGCTTTCTGGTGAAAGCAAACCTGATTTGTAGTGTTTGCCAGTTTCCTTGGTGTATGTGTTCCTACCATGGCAGAAATCAAGCTACCAGCGATATCACTGAACATGGAAAAAAGAAGAGGTGCACATAATTAGGTCTTCACTCTATACCATTGTCTGCAGAACTCTACTAAATCCTGGGCCAGTCTGGGGACATGCTTGAATTTCACTATTTAGGGTACTGAACTCTATTGTCTACTTAATAGAAATACATTGAAATTTAAGAGCCACTAAATAATATGAATATTGTAATAGTGTTCAGACTGAATTTGAGTTTTGATTATGGGAATGGCCTAAAAGAATGTGTAGGTGTAAAATGCATTTGAAAGGATAATGTAGGAGAAAAGTAGCTGATTAGTTATGTAATAAGAGAAAAAGGAAGAAATAAAAGAAAAATGTTCTTATCCTATTATTTAAGCATCCTTGTGTTAAACTGCCTATAATCTATTACTTACCTTCTTTCTTTAGTTCAGTCTGCCCCTGAAAACTGCATCATCTCTTTTTGTCATTAAACACTTTGTAAGTCTGCATAAGACTTGAAATTCTGGAGTAAGTGTGTCAGTTACATGACATACTGAATCCACATTCTCAGAAACTAGTGAGAGCAATAAATGCTAACAAGTGCAGGAATTAAGATTCATGCAGAAATGGGGTCAACTGATACTGTCACCATCATGTGGTGGTGAGGGTTTTGTAAAGGACTGCATCTAGAAGTGCTTTGTCTATCACCGTGCAACTTGGAATGATGTAAATAATAATTATTAGGAGGCAAATAATAAAGTGTAGAGATGTTTTCTTGGCACTGTTGGAGGAACAGGATGTGTAGAAGTAGGAATTAATTACACAGTTTGATTCAGCTTCATTGCCTGAAGAACCTTCATAGTGTGTAAGGAAACTGGTGATCACCATGGGAAAGCTGAGAAACCTGACTCTCAGAGCCCACAGTGTTTCTTCCTAAATTCACAGAAGTCAGCCCTGAAGCTGAGATTAGAACTAGACTGGATAAGTTACAATCATATGCCCTGTTTGCTTTCCATTACAACTGTATTGAATAACAAATTGAGAGTGGAAGTGCTAAAAGGCCTAAAATGTTTAAAAAGGACAATAAGGCAAAAGTAAATAATAGAATAAAGAGTTAAGTAAGAAGAGCAGCATGGGTGTCACTGTTTTAATCCAGTCTCTTACAGTGTCCCACCCAGGTCACTGCAATAGCTGCACAGCTGCCCGCTCTGCCACCTCCACTCCAGCATCTGCCTGCCATGCTTCCATAACATTCAGCTTAGTAAGTACTAAATCCAACCCTACAAGCCTGCCTGCATTTTCCAACTTATGATTCCTAAATGTTTTCATTTATTTTGCAAAGTCCCCCCTTCACGAAGTCCTCTGTTAGAGGTTGATGTGGTTGCCATATCTTCGAATTTTAATAAATCTGTATTTGTGTTTGCTGACCACATATGGGTGCTCAACAAACACTTTTTATTAAATTGATTCAGAAAAATTCATCTAGTTTGCATTAATAAAATATCTCAGATAATGATTAAAATCCAAAACAGGCATCACAATTATGAATTAATATAAATGCTGATATATTCTCAGTTCTTGTTTTGTTTTGCTTGGCATTTCGCGCTCACTTTAACTGAATTTTGAAAGAAGCAATAATTTATTTATTAGCACACAGAGCTATGAGACTGACCATTACATCTCAATTTATTAGCTAATTCTATGTAAGCAATCTTTTAAGTAAAACAATTGATATAGTTACTTTTTATTCATTGTTTTATTGATGCATCATTGACCAGAATTTTGTAGATTCCATGTCAATTTTAGCATGGTGGGAAGGCTCTAGATTCAGACAGCTAGATCTGAAAACTTTAGGGGACCTTAAGTAAGTCTTCTAAGTTTTTAAACTCATATAAAATAAGGATAATAGACCTTTTTTCCTCAGGAATATCTATTTTATTCTTTTTTTATGTCCAAAGAATTGAAGATAAATGCTAGTGATCTACTATATCAGATACTACCTATGTAAATATAAAATATTTTATTATATACAAATAAATAATATTTTAAATTCTTTTCCCTCAACTTTGGCAGATCAAAATTGACATAACGTAGATATAATATATTACATATATAATGTATATAAATAGCTTATATCTTTTTATATATTCTACAAAGAAAAGATTGATCCCCAAGAAACATGTTCACTCAATTGATTTAAAACAAGCAAAACACTAGTTTTTAAGCTGAAAGGCCTAATGGGCTTTTTAACATGATCTTTGAGGAAAGTTGAACTTTATATATTTCCACTGATATTTTAAAATGCATTTTCCTTCATGGTCATGATAATGCTTCCATATTCTTACTTCTGAGAGACTTGCCAAGAACAAGAAGGGTAAGACAAACCATGGTAGCCAAAACAGAGTATACGTAAGCGGATGGTAGGGGAATTCAGCCAGCCAGAGGGTGCGGCATTAACTTGTCGAGTGGCTGTTATTTCAGGAGAGCACTGCTCTGCAGTGCAGACCTAGCATTTACAAAATAGAAATGTATAGGACACCAAGGACGTGACAGTGCTTGTGGACTTGTGCACACATGCAACCTACAGGAGTTTCCACAATTCCCCTTTTTCGCCAGCATTCCTTTGTGAGCCATTTGTTTCGTCTGCAACTTGATTGTGGACTCTACCCAGCCAGGATGAGCTTGCCCAGCGATGAACCCAACCCACAGTGGACAGATAAAAGCAGCAGAACAATATCGAGGCTGATTTATACAGCACTTTTCATTTATGTTTCCCACTCCAGCTGATTACCAGGGCCACTAATGTCACCATTTGTGAGGCTTTGTGGGAGGCTTCATAAATAGGAAATGGATTCTGGAAACCTCTGGGATATATTTTAATGAGCTAAGGAAGAAGATATTTATTAAAATATTTTATTTTTCACTGACAGAATTAAAAGGCATATGTTTTTTAAGCTGTTGGGGTTAATAGCTGTTTCTACTCATGTATTAACTGTTGTAAGAAACATGATTTTGCGTTTACCTACAAAAAATGATCATTTTATGCATGGGTGTCGGGAGAAGAATGGGGATAGAACCAAGGATGTTTGTGTTCACATATACATCTTCCTGATCCATTAAGTACCATCTGAACCATAATATGCTGTTAAAATTTTAAGGCAAAATATTTGATTTATATCTATATCTGCCTGCTAATGGGTTTCAAATGTTAATATGTTTGATTAATAGCCATGTAGAGGACAGGAAAAATCTGACCATTCATTTCTAGAAGATTCTAAGCTC
>PVIA01011438.1:0-44487 GCA_004024845.1 Tonatia bakeri
AATTTGATTATATGTGGTTTACATGCCTCTGGAAAGATACATAAACTCACAGCATCTGTTGCTTTTAGGGACTGAGGTGCCGGGGGTTTGGTGCGAAAGAGGTTTTTCACTATATATTCTTTTGTACTGTTTGAGTAAGAGTCATATAAATGTAATATTTACTCAAAAATAAATGTTTTAAAAATAAAATAAAAAAGATTTACCTTAAAAAATCAGTGTTTGTTAGGGGGCATTTCTATGTGGTGCTTATATGGATTTCTAAATTTCCCGTATTTTTTTTAATGATTGTGTTTTGGATATATTTCATTTTACACAGATTCTCTCTATATATATATTTTTTTCTTCTGTTTTGTTTTGATTTGTTTGCATCAGGCAGGTGGAATTCACAGAATTCTATTGACAATTCCTGTCTTGAGGTGTTAAGAAATTTAGAGTATTCATGGGTGGTGCTTAGTTCATATGACTCTTGGCATGTCCTGTGTGCCTCATTCTTATCTGCACCTGTTTTCAGGAAACAGAAATTGCGATCTAATTCTGCCGGCATTGTGTTTCAGTGCATCAAATGTATCCCATGCTGTTTAAAACCCAACGAATGGTTCAAAGACGCCAAACTACTTATTCAGCAGTGATTGTATGATTAAAGTGGAGCTCTCGTCCATTACAGCGGAAAGAAGAATGTTTGATTCCTACATAATGTTTGGCTTCATTTAGTATTATTAAGCAATATTTCCGTTTGTTTTTAGGGGAGGTTAAGTCTCTCAGGAAATACTTCGTGTTCCAGTGGACCCAGTAGACGTTCTCTTTCCCCGAAGGAGACCGGAGAATAAACACAGCTACGAGAAGAAGAAGGGACAGCGGAGAAGGGCGGAAGCATGGTCGGCGAGGCAGAGCCGGGGAGTGTGTGCTCGGGGCGCTGAGCGGGACTCCTTGAGGGGAGAAGGCAGAGGAGCGCGTGGAAGAAGATAATACGTGTCCATAAAGAGGAAATCAAGCGCCCACCTCATCTGATTAATATTCAAATACAAGTCCAGGGGGAAAGTTGCAAGTGTCTGAATTTCAGAAGAGGAAGCAGCACTGCTGAGGGCGCAGGGCACCTGATGGAGTAGCTGATGACATAACCCAGTGTGGACGCTCCGAGAGCAGAATCCACAGATTCATTCCGGGACAAACCCAGGCATTTAGTAATTCGTATACGGAAAAAAAAAAAAAAAAATGCTAAAACGACCTAAACGCCTCTGTTTTGACCAATCACATTTTTTTTTAATTAGCAGAACCCAAGGCAGCCCATGAAAAATCATGCCCAATTGAGCTTCATGATCCTACTTGCTGGGAAGAGCAAGCTATGGTTCTATGACCACGGGCTCCCGTGGGCAGAGCGGGGGCCACGCGCTGCAGAAACACATCCCCGGGGAGTAGAGCTTTGGGGAGGAGAGCTGTTTGTTCTGTTCACTTCGGCGATGCGCTGGTTTAGGACGCAGCCTGCGTGCATCGCGTTTGAACTAGATTAGACTCTTAGAATTTTATTTTTACAGAAAAGTTCCCTGAATGACATAAATCCCATTTTCCCCAATTAGTTTTCCTTTTTCTTTTTCTTTTTTCTCTTTTCTTTTTTTCTTTCTCTCTATAGCTGAGCAGAGGGCATGAATGTAACAGCTTAATAAGAAGAAAAATTCCCAGCATTAAAATGAAACAAAATTTAGAGTTGAAATGTTTCAACTTATGGGCTACTTGCCCTTTGCCTTTCTTTGACGCCCTCGGCCTGACCAGCCATAATTGGCTGCTCCTGGCGGTACAGCAGTTGGAAGCCGGTGGCTCGGAGGTCAGCATAGACAATGGAAGGTATTTGCACCCAGTTCTGGGACTGTGTTACTAGGGTGGACCCCGTCAGTTGCCTAGCACAGGGCGGGCAAAGTGACACAATGCAAAGTCCTCCAAGCAATGGTAAATGTTTAATAGTAACATTTTACCAGTACTTTATCAGCATTTACACATTATAGCACTTTTGTTCAGTTCTAAGTATAACTGCTGTATCCAACATAAAGTTATTAAAAATCTAAATTCCGAGAAAATGGGGCTTGAGAAACTCTCATTACAACAAACCAGGATTGTTGGAATGATCTTCTGATAGAAGTTTCCGAACACATGAGTTAAGAAAAGTGGTTATTACTAGATTTATTGTATCAGTTCATTTAAAGTTGAATGTTAAAAAAACAAATGTTTAGGCTTCAACAGGAGCAAAGGTCTTGAACTAGTTGGAAGTGGAGTGTGTCCCAAATTCAGAGCTAGGATTCAAATTTCACATATCTGGGGGAAATTCTCAGAACTGTTTCTCTGAATCATTGCCACCAGATAAGAATGACAATGCAGAATGATTGCAAAATTATACCCCAGGGAATATAATTGGCAGTAAACAAGCCCAAAGGCAATGCAAAGGAGTAAAACTCTTCCCACCAGAGAAAGCAGACAGGGAGAGAGGGAGAGACTCAATGAAAGAAGGGGTGCCCCCCAAGAGGGCTCGCGGGGTCCCTTGGCCGCATCCGTAAACAGCGGTACATTTTGGCAGCATGTGGTGATAAAGTTAACAACTATCAAACATTTTCTTTGGTGTTAACTTCTGAACCTCCCAGCAGTCTAGGGAAGGGGGCGGGGGCGGAACGCCCATTTTGCTGAGGCGGAGACTGAGCCCTGGCATGTGAGTGGCTCACCCAAGCTTGTCGCCAACCACAGGCACCAGGTCAGGTGTTCAGCTTAGATCTCCCGCCACCACTTCCAGAGGGCTGAGACGATGACCCCCCAGGAGGCCTGCAGTCAGAAAGTGGGAATTAAGAAGTGGGGAGGAGCCCTGGCTGGCATAGCTCAGTGGATTGTGCGCGGGCTGCGAACCAATGCATCACAGGTTCGATTCCCAGTCAGAGCACATGCCTGGGTTGCAGGCCACGGCCCCCAGCAACCACACATTGATGTTTCTCTCTCTCTCTTTCTCCCTCCCTTCCCTCTCTAAAAATAAATAAATAAAATCTTTAAAAAAAAGAAGTGGGGAGGGACACACACGAAAGAGCATAAAGTAAAAACACATTCATATGAAATAAGTGCAAGTATGAACTTTGTAAACTTGAAAAACTCTGCCCGTGTAATTTCTAACCTGTGCTCATTCCTCTGTGAGATAAAAGAGAAAAACAATTCCCTGTTTCTTCTCGCTTCATTTTCTCCCTAGAAGTCCCAGCTCTCGTGGCTAAGGGTTGGGGTCTTGTATCAGCCTTTCTGGCTTTGAAAATCCAATCAGTCGCTTGTGTGTTAAAGAACTTAATCTAAGTCTCAGTTTTCCCATCTTTAATATGGAAAAAAACAAACAATAATTCCTGGTTTGGGGGGAGTTTGTGAAAATTAAATTAGGCCATCAGTAGGAGTGCCTAGTACATGCTCCACCCCCGGGGAAGGTTAGCTCCTCCCACTAGGCACCTTTAGTTCGGCTCCTGCTAAATAACATAGTTTCTTCGGAAAAAGGCATTCTGAGGTTTAGTAACCTTTAAATGAGGTTGTGAGCAAGGTGAAGGTAACTTAAGAAAGAAGTGGTATTGATCATAATTTTGTAGTAAGCACAATGAATGGCGTGCTAGGATTTGTTTCCCCAATGCAAACCACACCAAGGACAGATACTCTCTGTGAGAGAGTGGAAAAATAAGAGCATCGCTGAGAAGCATGGTCTACCTCTTTCAGTTGCAGCTGTCCTGTTTTCTACAAGTAAAAGTCAGCTAATGTGAAGAATCCCAGAGTTGTTTGCGTGCACTTTCACTCTCTTGCTTAAGGGGTGAAAATTCTGCCCTAGAAAAGAATAGTCTCCTGGGGAAGGTTCAGGAAGAGGAAAGGATGACCCACCTTGAAGATCTGAGGGGTTCTCACTCGGCTCGTTCAGTTGGTAGGGGTTCATTCTGAGTTACCCTGGATAACCTCCAGCTCGGCTTTATGGATTCTCGTGGAGCCCACAAGGCCTGAGGCTGGTTCCACTGTTATGCCAGAGAAGGTAGCCCTGGAGCGGTCCAAGACACCAGTCATCCCCAAAGGCGCCAGGGTGGGAGTCCAAGCCCCTGACACACATCGAGTCTCAGCGGGGGCAGGTGGGGAGCCGCAGCGGTGTCTTCCGTGTCAGCCGAGCCGGACTGGTTTTTTAGCTTCTCCTGAGTTCCTTGACAGCCTGTGGGACAGAAAGCAAGAAGCAACATATACATAAATTGTATTTAGAAAGGCAAAATTATACCAAAACACGAAGCGTCCTAAGGGCTGGATGTGAGGGTACAGATGGGTAGGGCTACTACTCCTCACTGTCGTTTTGGGAAGCAGAAGCTGTCAGAGGAAGTGGGGAACATTTGGCCCCGGGCAGGAATCGCAGTCAGAGCATGCAGCCCTGGAATCTGTGCCTCCAAGTCTATGGTCAAGGCACGCCCTCTCGGCCCCGGCGCACCAACCAAGGGCCACTCGGAAAAATACAGATGGGCATGCAAAGTTTCCACTTTCCTTCCTCCTGTGATTTTTCTAGAAATTGCTCAACTTATGAATTATAACTGCACACTTTATATAAATGCCCAACCTTTTCTGTTGGCCACATGAAAAGACATCTTTGAGCCCTGGCCAGTGTGGCTCAGTTCCTTGGAGTGTCTTCCTGTAAACTGAAAGATCGTGGGTTCGATTCCAGGTCATGGCACATACCTAGGCTGCTGGTTCAGTCCCCGGTTGGGGTATGAGACGTGATGGATAGATGTGTCTCTCTGACGTCAATGCTTCTCTCCCTCTCTCCCCCTGCCTTCCCCTCCCTCTATAATCAATTAGCATGTCCTCGAGTGAGGATAAAAATAATAATAATAGACATCGTTGGAATCTGAGATCCTCCAATTCCAACAACATAAATTATAATTCCAGATGGTCCAATATAACAGTCTGCCTCAGCTCAACTCAAAATTTTCATTACCAGGTATCCATAGAGACTGAATTTATATCGAAGTAACACAAAAACAACGACGACCAACCAGTAAGGCTAAAAGAGGAAGCTCATGGCTGTGCTTTGAAAGTCATAAACTTTGACAAGCAGAAGCAACGCATTCTAGTGCATGGATTTTTACTTTCCTTAGGGGTTCTGCTTACTTTTTAAGTGGACATTAGAAACTGCAGTGAGTAGACTGTAAGCAGTTACGTTAAATACTCCAGGTTTCTGCATGCCTAATCCTCAAGCCCACAGCCTTCCCTTGTGGCTGTGGCTGTGGCTGCAAAGACTCAGTGGTTTACCGGTCCCAGGCTGATGTCTGATGTCCTTGCTGGGTGAGCAGGTGTCCATACTCAGGGCACCCTCAGCACGGGCACCTCAAGGGCCTGGACCCCCAGCTCCTTTGTGAAGCCCATTTTCTAGTGTTCTTGCAGCCTCGTCGTCCATACAGCTTTGCTCTGGGATTCTAAATGTAAAAATCGACACAACAAAGCTAATGCCTTCTTTTTTTCCCATGTAAGACAGGAAGTTCGCATTTATAGCCATCCCCCAAAATTGCCCACACTGAGTGATCCAAACAGAAGCCATTCACCTTCTCACAGAATCGCATACGATCATCATTGTGACGATTTAAAGGAGAAGAGCCTAAACAAAGTAGCTATTGAAGCACAAAGGATATTCTGTTTCTGTTCAACTGTCCTTTTTTTGATGCCCACAAGCTGTTAATTCACTTCAAAGAGCTGAGAAATATGCACCACCAGATCTTATCAGGATAACCACTTTTGAAAGTCAAATAGGTCCTTTCAAGAATATAATTTAGGAATCTCTCCAACTCAAGTAAAATCAGACCAGTGTGCCCGCATTGAGTTGCAGATTACAAATTAGCTAAGAATGTCACAAAGCACTGAGTTCTACATAATGAGGCCATTTAAGGAAATTTAGTTATGACTACAACCATATTTTATGTTTTTCTCTTTGAAAGGCTAGTTAACAGGTTAAAGATATCTGTATTGTGTATGTCAACCAAATAGGCCAGATTTTACTGTGAAATGAAAGATTCTGTTTTATTAACTGTTTCCACTAGCAAGTCTGTTTGCTTTGGGCTATTTTTACCCCTTCAAGTATCTCTCTATGAACCCTACTAAAAATGTCTTACTCCATTTTCCTTATACTGCACTCCCCCAACTGGGCTGATCCTTGAACAGACCTACAAGGGCTACTTAAAAATGAATATACTCAAGCACTTCTTGCAGATCCGAAGCTTCAGGAATGTGGCCCTGGAATCTCAAATTTAAAAAATGCTACATTCGTTATTTGTTTTGTGACTTTGCTATTTGATAGCAATATTCTTTGGAAAGATAGTTCTAGACACTTACAGACATGACTACTGTGTTTGGCTAGGATATTACATTTTTCCTTCAAGTCACTCACTATTTCTTTTGTGTGAAAAAATACTTATTTACAAGAATAAACTCTCTTTATTTTTACAATCAACCACAACAAATTTTAAAGTAACCTATAATTTCAAGCATTTGCTGGTAAAACATTTAAGAGAGTGAATGAATACATTTGATAGCTTAGGGACTTAATTATAAATGTACAGATCAATCCTTTCATATTAAATAGCATGTTTCGTTTTGATTGCAGCCAGGTGTTGAGCACCCTGGTGGGCACTCAGAAAAGAAGTCAGAAGACTGAAGGTGATGGGAAAAACCCACCTGGAACCTTTTATTTCGATTGGGAAGCTTTTCCGCCAGCTTTGATTCATTTCATAAGATCACACCCATTTCACAAATAACCTGCCTGTATTTTTTTCTGAATATTTTTTAAATTAAAAAAGTGTTCAATTACAGTTCACATCCAATATTTCATTAGTTTCATGGCCTGCCTCTTAATTCCAGGAATGTCTCCTAGGTCTTTCCCATCACCCGACTTCGTTTCCAGTCTGCAGTAAGCAGACCACCTCACAATGAGTCAAGCTTAGCCCAAAGCCTAAACCTCCTGTGAAAGCTTATCAGGTCTATATTTTACATCAGTCTTTCACCTTACAACTGGAGAGCTAAAAAATAACACATCTACCTTCCAAATAAGATAAAAGTACTATGGAGAATTACGTTTTAAAGGTTCAATGTTTTTTTTAAATGTCTTGTAAATCTAAACCTGTACTTTGTTGAGTATATAAGGATAATCACTTGGAAATTAATTTTCCTACCAAGGCCAGAAATAATTTAACATATTTTAGGGGAAAAAAACTTGAGGATTACCTTTAAGAGAAAAACAAATGAAATCATGTGACTACCTCATCCAGCCTGAAGCCATAGTTTCGGTTTGGTCTTTCTGAAATGTACACTTCTAGGTCCCTCTGAAGGAGGTGCCACTAACCAGCACCCATTTTTTTAAAGAGCCAGTGGGATAGGTGACCTTAAGTGAAGGTGGATACTCTCCCATGTTTAGAGTGGGTTTCTGTGAAATCTCCGTAACAAGAGGGGTTTGAAACCATCCCTCGCTTGTCTTCCAGGTACAATGACAAGTGTGTGACGTTACTTTTCTATCTGAAGTGCACGGTTGCACCACAGTGGTGCTCTCTGTAGTCCCGAGAGCACCACAGCCAGGTGGACAGCAGACGCCAGGGAGAGGAGGCATTCTCACCCCTGTGGTCAGAGCCCATCCCTTTAAGACGTCAAAGCGGAACTGTGCATTTGCAGCACTGAGTGAGCCCGCTTCCTTCCCCGGGCTCTGGAGCACAAAGGCAATCAACAACAACAAAAGCATAGGTCCCAATACCACCACTTAACAGTCTATCTCAAATTGGGAAAAGAGTTACTTCTATTTTGTAAAATCTAAAATGGTCAAAATGAGGCTTTATGGAAGCAACAAGAACACAGATTTTGGAATCAAATGCATTCCAGCCCTGTCATATTCTATGTTTATGACCATGGGCCATGTTTTTTTCATTTTTCTAGTCTCTATTTTCTATTCTGCAAAAGTGGCTAAGATTCAGGTTCCTTACAAGACTAGGGTGAGCATCAGATTATGTAATGTTTATAATGTTTGTGTAACTGTGCCTGCGTTCAGTAGGTGGTCAAGCACATCAGTGAAGATTTTCATTATTGTTGTTGTTCTGTCAGCTTAGGTAAGTTCACTGGGTTAGATAATGACAAAAAAGTACCAGGTGATAGTTTTAACCCTAATAGACACATGACCTCTCTGAGTTTTCAAAAATGCGCAAAAGAACTGACTGAACGAGAGGGTAAGGACACAGCAGGCAAAGCCATTCCCACCATCGCAGAAACATCCCAAAGGGCACGTCTTCCCTACAGCTTGGTGTTGCCATTAACATATATAATGGAGAGCATCGCATTTTTTTTTCAGAGGGGTAGAAATATAACTAAGCACATTAAAATCCTACAGAATTTTTATCCCACTTTCTTCTATGAAATCATTCCCCAATATCTATTAAGGAAAGACAGAGCTTCCTGTTCTGGAATCTGTGGGGCTAGCAGGACTCACCTGTGCTTGGCGCCTGCAGGAGGCTGTCCACCACTATGCGGGGCTCAGGAGCCTTTCCAAGGGTGCCAGAACAATGTCAAGGGGTGTTGGAGGAAGAAGCAGTAGTCTGCCATTCCCACCTTCCTTCCTTCCTTCATGCACTAACCTGCCTTTGCCCTGGGCAATGTTTAGGGGAATGAGGCTAGAAGATAATAGGGAAAGCTCAGCATTTCTTTCTCAACCTGCTGCTTGGTGTAGGCAGGCAGGCCATGGGACCCCTGCTACAGTACAACCACATGCTGCGTCTCCCTTCCCGTGAGGGGTTATTGGGAAGAACCACCTGGAGCTGATGGCCTCTAGGGATTCACGCTGGGACTAGGATTAAGGAAGACCCTAGGGTGCAAAATTTAAGGAAGCTCTGACTTTACATGTCGACTCTACGGTCTGCAACCCTGAACTTGGAAGTGAGCACCTCTTTAAGAATGAGCCACCCACTTAGCAAAATTTAAAGAAGCACTTGTGCTCAGTCATGCAAACACTGAGTAACTCCTGAGAAGTGGTGCCTCCTTAAATCTTGCTCCCTTTGGAGCTTGACTTGCCTCACCCTACTCCTGACCCTGCTTTGGGTACCTGGTCAGGGTTTTGGATACAGGAGGCTGAAAGTCTGTATTTGGGTAGCTGCACCATTATCTTCTATTGCACTGCAGACACCTTAAGGGACTTCCATTAAGTTCTTGGTATTAAAGTGAAATTCTCCCCCTGTCTGTTGTTGGCATAAATGGAATATCTCACTTAGGTAGGTCAAATGGTCTTAGGAAAATGCCTCGTTTGTTCTGATGTTCTAAAAGGGAAAAGAGACTCTATATGGTGAGGCTCCTCAGGAGCATCTAAAAAGAAAAACTTGTAATTGCTGGTTGTGAGTGATAACATAAATAGAAAAGCCATAATTCTTTCTTCTGTTGATGTAACTTAGAGAGTGTCTTGCCAGTATCCGGAGACCCAGTTGCCACGTCTCTAAGCCAAAGGGTGTGGCTCCAGTAAAGCAGCCTGAAGAATCCCTACACAGAGAAGAGCAAGTGTGAGTCATCTGGCTGGCAGACTGGGTCACATTTTATAGAAATGTTGCCACTTGCTTGGAAAGCTATCCATCTCTTCACATTGACATGGAAGTCAAATCCTGTAAGACATCAGGGTCTTTCTATTGCATGTTGTCAGATAACTAAGAATGGAGTGGGGAGTGGGCAAGAAATGAGGCTGGGATGAGTTCAAGTTCATGAGAAAACGGAAGTAAATGTATATAGACCAAGACCTGTTTCTCAGTCTGTGAAGCACTTGACCCATTGTGGGGTTTTTTTTTACCTCCTGGCTTAGCTGTTTACCAAGCCTGCCCTCTGGTAATTCACATGGTTGCCCTACACTCAAAAACCTTCCTCTGGCTATACCAGGTCATTCTACTTGGATCCACAGAATCCAGAAAAACATGTTTACTCTGCAGAAGGACAGCTAGTCGAAATAGCCTATCATGGGTCTTCATAACAGAGAGCTTTTGAATCAACAAACTTGAGCATTAACATGAACTTTGCCTTTTGTCATAAATGTGAATAACTTACTTGACCTCTCTGAACCTACCGTATTTTGCTGTGTATAATGTGCACCCCACATTTCTGGCCCAAACTTTCAGGAAAAAAAATTGTTTTAATTATTTAACTCAATTTTTCATTTATTTACTTTTAGAAATGCAACCAATTATCATATTCCAGGATATTATATTTTGCATATGGATATTGTTATTGCTTTCTAGAATTACACTTTTAATGCATTAGCATAAATAAAAGAGTTTAAAACATTTATATAGATACAGAATTAGGGCTACCCATGTATAATGTGCATCCTTATTTTTCCCTCAAAAAATTTAGGCAAAAAAGTATACATTATACACAACAAAATATGGAAATTATAAAATAGGGGTAATAGTAGAGACCTGGCAAGGATGTTGTGAGTGTCAAGTGTGGTCATGAAAATGAAGACTCTAAACAGGAAAATTATTCAGAAATGTTTATCTTTCCTGCACCTTTATAGGGATTATGGATTTAACTTAAGTAAGAGTCAGAGACTTGAGAAGAAAACTCTCAGGGCCCCAAACTAATCCTACAAATGAGGGAACTGAAGCCCCCTAAGAACAGGGTCTAGGAGCATGTTATTTCTGAATGGCCATCAGTGGGAATGGAGTTAATCAGGAAAACCAGTTTCTCCCCAAACACAAAAATACCTGCAAAGATCGCTGAAAGACATCACAGTCATTTCAGGTGGGGCAGGTCAGTAACCAAATTATTTTTGTAAGCAACTTCTCTACGTCTTTTAGATTATGTCTCACATCCATTCATTCATTCATGCCATAGTCACGGCCTCCACAATATTTGTCGAAAGTCAAGTGTCTGCCAGGTCTAGGACTAAGCACCACAGAGCCATGCCTTAGGCTATTAGGGAGTTCAGCATGGTCTACTGATTCTCAATTTATTTTCGATCTGTTCTGTTAAGCTGCCTGTGACTTACTGTAAATATTCAGGTATGCTACTCCTTTCCTCTTATGAATTTAAATTTCAGTATTTAAAATGAGTTCATCAGCCCATGCGAGTAGCTGTGAAAGTAACTTTCATGTGTAGTAAATGAACAACATTTAACAAAATCTGATTTATATTTGGAAAGCGTTCTTTCTTCTTCCTTGCTTGCTTGCTTATGCTGCCAGTCCCACTGTTGGTCAGAGGAGAATGATCGCCCTGTACAGTTCTGCTGCATTTCTTTCTTCTGATGAATAGAGAAAACACATGGAAACTACACAGCATGTGAAATAATATACTATAAATAACAACTGACAACAGTTAAAAGATATTTTAATATTTGAAAAAACTATGTACATATTAAGTCTCCATCAAGGAAAAGCCAAAACACATTCACTCACTTGAAGTTATTAATGAAATATTTTGGTTGGCCCCAATCCCAAGTACCCTTTTTTTTTTTCATTTAGAAACTGATTTCTCATCAGCATCAAAGTCAACTCAAACATCTTCTTAGGTCAGCAAGGAAAAATTATCCCTCACCCTTATTTCTAGCAGCTGGGCTTACTTCTTAGATCATTTCCAGTAAAACTAGACTATCTGTGATACCTATAGAGTTTCAGAAAAGATCTCCAGGGCTGTTTCCCTGCGGCCATGACCAGTGGAGCAGACGGCCACTGTTCCCAGAAGCCATGCCCGGATGTGTGCATACGTAGCGATGGGGCAGACTGGTAGAAGTGAGAGCGGGCCGAAAGACAGTGACTTTATAAATAGGTGAGGCAGCCGGTGGCAGAAATGCTAAGAGCAAGATCGGGATAATCCACCAGGTGTCTGAGAAGAGTCAAGTCACCAAAGTCATCTGCTGACCAATGTTAGAAAAAAGTGAACGGAAGGAAACACCTCATCCTTCCCATTAAACTATACCTATTCACTGGGGGCGGTTCCTCGACATTGACGGGACTATCATAAGAGAAACCAATTGCATGGTCAAGGGCAAGAGACTTTGCCACTAAACAAGATGATGTCGTTCTTCCTGATGACAAATAAGAAGGGGTGATCAGCTCTGAACACTGTCGACTCGGGGAGCAGCTTCTCGACGATGTTGTTCCCGGAGACGGCCGCCGCCTCGGTGCCGTCCTCGTCCACCTCGATGTGTGACTTGTGCATCAGCTTGGACAGATACAGGCGGCCCCCTGAAGCGATGCCAGAGAAATCAGCTCGGGACTCCTCGAAGATGTCTGTCAGCCCCAGGGCTTTCAGGTGGCGTTTGATTTCATAGTCCTTCTCCATCTTGAACTGAGGAAGAAACACTTTGACGTACTGGTGGCTCATTTTTTGCGGATGGGTCCATTTCATTAGATTCTCAAAAGTCAGTTGGTTTTCAACCTGTAGGAACATGTAAAAGGCAATTCAGAACCATATGGTTAAGAAACAAATGAAAGAACTACAAAGATACGGTTTCCCATACTGATCCTCTCCTGGGTACTGTATTTATGTGTAAGTATGTGAATGGGTCCTGGAGGGTTTGGAAATGGGGAATGATGAAAACATACTTCAAGCACTCTTTAATGAATCATGTGTTTAATTTCTTCTGCTATGACAACGTGTAACTATATAATTGTGTTCCAGGGAGTTTTTCTTCTCGGCCCACATAGGAACGTGTATAGAATTCAGGATTCAGGGATCATCAGAGGGAGAAAAGAGCTCAGTCATTTAAGAGTAGTCAGTCATTTAAGTCAGTGTCAACTGACCATTTCCTCATCACGAAGACAGAAAATGGTAATGTTTGCATAGCTCACAGGAGTAAGCCAATGGAACGAACCCCAGATGACCCGAGGCAAGGCACACGGAGCTCTAGAACACAGAGCTCTAGCCTCAAGGGCCCGGATGACCGGCATCTCCCAGCACACCCACCCACACTGTCAGCGAGGCTGGGATCCAAATGGACTCTCCGCTCAACATGTAGGATAACTGAAACTCAAAACAATGTCGGGAGATTTGCCCACAGGGCACAGCTAGGAAACTTAACTACACAGCTAGGAGCCTATGTCTCTCTCCAACAGCATCTGCCCTTAAATGATTCACATATTAAATTCACCAACTCCTGAGAATTAGTCATAGATTATTCTGGGCATATAATGGGAAGATTTTTTTCATTCACTGTTTGCAGGTCTTATATATGAGCATTTGTTCTCAAATGCAGGCTCACTGGAATCCTAAACAGATTTTCACAGCTATTCAACCTTGTCTGTATTCTTATCAAGAACCCAAATTTATGTAATCAAATTTAGTCTCATTCAAACTTTCTGTGTGTAAATTTGAAGTTAATCTGTCATAACTTTTTATTCCAAATTAGAGTTTTTTCCTCATTTAGCCCACTGCAAAGTCAACTTCCCTGGCATTATTTAGCAATGGAGGATTATGTAGACATGTGCACATGTACTGATCTGACCCACACATTGGGCAAAATCTATGACAGAAAAAGACCACTTAGGCAGTAAGCACCAGAACAAATCTATCTTTTGACTTACCCACTGCTTGTTTTATCTAGGCTCCTCTTTCTACTATTGCAGAATATTTGAAGATAAAATAACTGACATGTGCTAAAATCTCATGGGTATAAAGATTGTCAAGTGAATAATTTAATAAGAGTACCAACACTTTATATCATCACACTTTCAATTTTTAAACACCAACTTCATGACATTTCACTTGCTGTTCATTTCAAATAAGATAATATAACTGAAGAGCCTGGCACATAGTAGGTGCTCAATAAATAGTCCTCCTGGTTGGAAGTACAAAGCAGGGGGATGAGATCTAGGCTTCTGGGAGTGCAGGCTGCAGACTGAGGTGGCCAAACTCATGACGAGGAGGAGAGGACAAAGGGCTGAAAGAATATGGGGATCTGAGATTCAGAGATGACGTCTGGCTCATGTGGCCACCACCGTCTGCCCCTTGCACTGTGCTGCTCGGTTGCTCCTGGCTACATCAGTTACAGGGCAGTCCCTAACCTTTGCTTTTCCTAGAGACACAGCGGCATGGAGTGAAAGAACACATTTTAATTCTTAAAGAGCTAGGACTTCAAAACTCCATCACATCATTCCTGCCTGAAAATGCTTAGTCTGTCAAACTTTCAATAGACATGAAGGACAGTTTTCATGGCCAAAGGCAAAGAAGACAGTAACTCATGCCCCTTCCCTGCCATAGCTGATATATGTGAGGGCTCTGATATTACAACTATTTAAATAAAATTATTTATTTTATCGGGGGGTAAGGCAATCTCAACACCTGTAATTATGCCTGCACATAGTAAGTACTCCTCAAATATTCATCAAATAAATGAGCAAGCAGGTCAGTCTCTAATATTCTAACAACCTGAAATCTTAAAGCTCATGGATGAACACATAATTAATGATACCCTAAAAGCCATCCTCACCAGTGAAAGCGGGCGTGGCAACTTACCTGGGAGAGGTCACTCTCGGGCAGCATTACGTACATGCTTATGCCCCCATGATATCTGAGTTCAAGAACTTGCATGTTTGGGTCCTGAATGACAGACAAATTGAACATCCGCTCTTGATACATCATGGCGACTATTTTCCCAGGACACTGGAAGTCAAGTCACAAAATCACATTAATGAGCCCACCTTGTTTCACTCATTCACCAGGGATGAAAGGAAGAATGAGTTCAGCTTCTGTTTACGTGCTCCCGAAGGTTTTCCAGACAAGGAACCAATAGTGGTTGGGACAGTGCGAATCTCAGGGGTAATGGGACACGCTTTGACTGCCCGAGCTTACAATTCCCCAACTGTGTGACCTTGGGCAAGTCACTTCACCTCTCTGTGCCTCCATGTCCCAGCTGTACAATGAGTGTAACAACAGTCTCCACTGCACAGGATCATTGTAAGGGTTGTGACAGCTAATACTATCACTTGGAACACTGCTTTGCACTAAGTGTTTTATCTGACAATGTCTACATAATAACTAATAAATAATCATTAAATAGCATTACAATTGAAAATGAATGCTCTAGAGTTTTACTCCATCCAAGGTAGAATACAGATTAGTACATCAAAATTACACAATTTAAGAATAAAGTCTTATAAAAAATTGTAATTCCTATAAAGTATTTGACACTATTGCTCAAGTTAACTTGGAGGAAACACAGTGGCTCTAACCTTGAGGACACCATCTGTGGATTTGGAAACACCGTGGAGGTGTCATAAACCATCCCTTTCCTAAAAGATGGTGTGATTCTGCAAGCCTGTCACCTTGCCTGTCACATCCCCCTTTAGTACAGGAAGTTCCCAGCAGGAGGATAGATTATTATCTGTGCTGGAACCAAAACAAAGGCTTCTCCCGCTGGAAAGGACCTCCTTTCTGACTGAGAGTTTGAACCTCGGAAAGAACACAGCTGGAGCAGTGGAGGAGAAACAGCTTCTGCGTAGAGAGACAGATCAGCCAAAGTGAGCTTGGTGCAAACAGGGCTTGGCACAGCACAACCCCAGTCTCGCATTTCCGCGCCGGGCAAGAACCACACAGCAGCGTGATGCTGGAGAAACGCTGAAACAAGGCTTCTTGGCAAAGAGGTCATTTCCCCAAAACTGACATCATTGATATAAAGTCTATAGTCTATTAGAAGCTCTGCACTATAACTGTAATATAAGGGACATAAGGCAGGCAGGAAAATTATTTTAAACAATTATTACAAACTGTGGAGGACAGACCCACTGTGTCTTCATCAAAGCGAATGAATCCACAAACGCAGTCCATCTGTTAACAAGACCAGCCCTGTCCCTAAAATGCTAGCACAGCCCAATGTCCTTCCTGTTGCAATTATACAGATAATGTCTCTAAAGACAGAGCTGCATTTTTATTAGGATTTATTATACCTTAAAAATGTTTCTGTGCTCCTCTCTTTACTCCCACAGAGATGCCTGCATGGTGAACTTGGCCCTCAGGCCTGTCCCTAGGACACCACTGTCGTCAGGGACTCCAGGCAGAGCTGGCTGCCATCCATGCAAGAAGGTGCAGGGGGCAGTCGCCAGAGCCAGTCTCAGGGTCACCCTGGTCCCGTCTACTCTGCACTCAGGTCTCCTCTCCCTCCTCTCAAGTACCTCCCAAATGCCTTGCTCCTGCCACGCTCCTGTGGTTCCACCTGCTAGGTGGCCTCTGATGCCCCACCTCCCCACTGGTCCAGTGACCTTTCATTTCTGCCGGCCCCCGGTACTCTTGTGTCTTAAACTTCCTGTGTGGGGAAATGCAGAAAGAGCATTTCAGCAGCATTTTCCACTTGAAAAATAAGACTGAGTGTGAAAGTCAAATCTGAACTTCCCTACCTCATCATAATAGACTGAGGGATGGACAGACATACTAGACGAGAAGTAATGGAACCCTTTGCTTCACCTGCGAGGTCTTCAGTGGTTAATGCGCGAAGACAAGGCAGCGTCTACGAGGCAAGGGGAGGACCCCGATGTGGTGTTTCTGACTCCAAGGCCTTTGATGTTTCTACTATAGTAAGATTATCATGTACAAATTGGCTCAGAAAAAAAGAATATGCATTTTATGAAGGTGCTTTTAAATCAAAGAGAATAAATGATGAAATGGATGTAACCAACATTTACGAAGGGATAACTTTAGTAAACATAATTTTATGTTTTGTAAAAGAAAACATATACTTGCTTTGACTCAGGAAAAATCATCGATAGTAAATGACTCTGACTGTGCACCCTGCAGTTAGAATCATGAAAAATAAAACTTACACTTTTGTCATATTTTCTTCTTACAGGCCCCCTACCAGAATATCTTCAGATAAATTCATATGTTATTACTTTTCTCAATTTCAAATGTATTTTAAGAAATATCAATTTACAGGATGCCTTCCATTGTATGTTTCCATAACCTGCATTAGCAGGAAAACAGAAAGTGTCTTTTGTAAACACTGGTCTGTGACAGGGATGTCCAACCTTTTGGCATCTCTGGGCCACACTGGAAGAAGAGGAATTTGTCTTGAGCCACACATTAAATATATTCCTACACGTAATCACACAAAAAATCTCATAATGTTTTAAGTCAATTTATGATTTTATGTTAGGCCTCCTTCATAGCCATCCTGGGCTGCATGGGGCCCACGGGCCGGGCTGCAGTTTGGACCCCACTGTGCAGATGATACTGTTAATACAGTAGAAAAAATGAGGAAAGTATGGGTGAACCCAGCATTTGTCTATGGAAATACCACAATTGCTGTAAAGAAATACTATCAGCAAAAAGCCTTCCTGCATGAAACGGAGTCCATACCTGGGGAGACCTGAAGGGGCAATGCATGGTGTCCCCCTTCGGGAAGGCAGACTCCCACTGGCCTTTGAAGTACGCGGCGTTCACCAGCACCATCACCGCAGACGAGCTGAAGCTCTCGTCGCCGATGATGTTCTTGATCTTGCCTTTCGAGAAATCAAGTGAGAAAAAAGTTAACATTTTAATGTAAATGTTTTAAAAATTTAAGATGACATAAGCCTATTTCTCTTGCCATGGAATTATAACAATGATTATATCTGTAGCAATCTATGAGCAGTGACTCTGTCCAGGACTTTTTAAATGCCTTCTGTGCAATATTTGGTTTACTCCTCAGGAAATCCCTGGGAAGTAGGCACGGTAATTGTTTCCGGTTCCTGTCAGAAACTGGGCAGGGAGAGGGTAAGTGATTTGTACAAAATCCCACAGCAAGAAGTCCTGGTGAGAGGATTTGCATCCAGGAGACAATTCCCAGACCCTCTTCCTGCTCACAGGCACCAGACGGCCTTTATTCGTGGATGAGGCCACAGCACTCCATCCTATTGAAAGAGCTAATTCCTTCCTTCATTCCACAGTCATGAGATTTTTGCTAAATGTTTTGCACTACATATTCTGGATCCTTCAGTCACACCTGTGAAAGAAAGTCCGTGCCATCTGTGGGTGCACACCCCACACGCAGCTGCAGCATGCTGAGAACAGAGCCGTGGGCACACTCAGTGTGCAGTGGGGTGGGGGCTACAGGCACCCTCTCTGGGCAGGCTGCCTGCTGAGCTGAGGGACTGTTTGCTCAAAGACATGGAACCCGGAAAGAGTGAAATGTATTGTGGACATCCTGATGCTATAGGAAGATTGAAGCTGGAGGAGTTGGAGGCAGGGGACGAATAATAAAGAGCCTTCAGTGTCTGGTGAGAATTTTGGGTGATCCGGAAGACAGTGGAGAATTACTGTCCGTGCTGCATTGGAAGACGAAAGAGGGCATGGTAACGGCAGGTCGGATTTGTGTTTCAAGAGGAGGGCTCTTGTGTAAGGAAGAGGAAGAGGAGGAGACGTATGGCAATAAAAGCTAGGTGGGTTTACTGCAATACTGGCAACATTCGAAGTGTTTCCCCAAATGAGTATTGAGTACACATGCTTCTCTAAATGAGAATAATTACATATGTACATATATATTAGCATGGAAAAAGAAGGAACAGAGATACTAAATGGTCCACATGGAGAAGAGTATTAGTAATCTGATACCTTTAGATACTCAAGAGTAAATAGAAGCCCTCTTGGTTATTAGAAAGGTAATTTCATAGTTTCTCTTGATGTGTGAATAGTTGGTATTGGAAAAGGGTGGTGGCAATGGTCAAAGTAGCCATCTGCTGGTGTTCCGATGAATTAATGAGCGAGGGGAAAATTCAGACACTGTGTTCTTGCTCCCAGGGCTGATTGTATGTGGCTGAATGTTTGCATTTAACCGTCCAAATCATGTGTCATATTTCTAACACAGAGCCAGGTAAGCAAATGCACATGTATTGGTCAGAGTATAAAACAAAGCCAAGCCTTAGCTAGCGAAATGGCTAGCTTTGGAGTCACTCAGTGAACACAGCAAGGAATAGATTTCCTAATTTGCTTTATACAGAACATTAGCTGTGATTCAATGTTGTGTTGTGAAAGTCACCAAAAAAAAGATGTACTTTTTCTTGAAGGTACTACATGTGTGACATATACTATTTTGATTTAAAATGTTTTTAAATTAAAGATAAAGTATGCATCCTCAGAAAAAGCAATGATATGAAATATATTTCTTAGACAGTAGGATGGCATAATTTTAATAAGACCCTTCAGTCCGAGAAGGAACAGTAAGATGCAGGATTGGTCATTAGAATGAGCTACGTTGTGGTCATTAAAAATAATGTCCTGTAACCTACTCTTATAATTGTTTACTAGCCAGGTATAAGATATTGAGGATAACTGAGTAAATTACTTTAACTTATCACTAATTTATGACATGGCCATCATAAAATCTCTTTGTCTCACAAGATTATTTCAAAATCAAATGGGATAATGTAATAGCCAAGACTTCTTAAAAGTATAAAACATTCAGATTACTAGGATGGCTCAACACCCCATTGCAAACAAATGCTAAAGCAATTTTAAATAACAATGATTATTACTTTGGATTAGGAAGAGCCATTCCTTCTATGTACAAAAGACTCCTAACTTGAATGTTGACAGCTCTCAACCTTCACACATAACTGACAGATCTTGTAGAAAAATCAAGCATTGCACTCACCATGTGTCTCATTTTCAACCCACTTATTCATTTTATATTTGCTGTCTTGTACAGCATTTGTAAAGTCAACTCGTTCCACTTTGGCATGGTATAATTTCTCAGCACACTTAATATAGTCCTATAAATACAAATAATATACAGTTCTATAAGTAATATGCAGTTCTTACATTTACAAATCACCACCAACTAAGCATATAAAGAATGTATTCTTGAATTCGCCTCTTTATTTTCACTACTTTACTCAAGGACTCATTCCTGCCTCAAAGATGAGGGAAATACAGCTGGAAATAGGGAACTCCAGCCAGCAGGGAATCTGGACAGCTCAAGCACCCAGCTGGATTTAAGTTTGTCTGGAACGGAGTGGGGGAACCAGCAGGGATAGTGGCTGTTGCCCACCCCCTTGCCTTCACTGCTGCTTTCTCACCATAAATACTTCATGAGCCTCCAAAGTTGTGTCCCTTGTTCATGTCACCACTTCCTACCAAAAACGTGTCAAGGCTGCTTTCTGCACTTATGATAAAGCCCAAATCCTGGCTTGCAAGGCTCTGATGATCTGCACCCCACTTCCCTTATTTCTGGCCACTGTCCCTTTCATGCTCTGTTCCCTAGCCAGAGCCGGCTGCAGGAAGCTCCTCGGAAGTGCCATGAGTCCTGTCTCTCTGGAGGTCTTCAAACAGCAACCATCCTGCCTGGAGTGCCCCACAGCCCCCATGGTTCTGTCTCACTCATTTGCGAGATCCAAGCATAGACACCTCTCCCCGAGAGAAGTCCTCCCTGGGTCCCACCCCTCCCCCGTGTCCTCCAATAATCCTTCAACTTCATTTTCTGACCAGCTGTTGTCACACTGCATCCTACTAACCTCTGAGATTTCCGGAGCCCTCACAACCCAGGAAACTCAGTGAAGACGGGACCATATATATCTTACCTATTACTGTATTCCTAGCCCCTGGCACATTGCCTTGCACATAGTCGGGGCTCAACAAATATTGATTGTTTTTAATAAAAAGACATAATAGCAAGCTAATTTGGCAACACACCAGCAGTACAAATACACACATATACATTTTGAGGGAAATATTTTCATAATTGGGCAAAATAAGATTCATTGCAAATCATACCCTCGTGTGTATTGTCAAGGGATAGCCGGATAAATTTTACAGGATTTCCAGCCCTAATCCTGAGGGTTGGTCAGATATTCACACTCTGTCTGCAGGATGATATTACCTCTATAAAGAAGGCTTTCTGTGTAGTTTCCACGCATAAGGCTCTCTTCATGTTCTGATCCATCCATCCATCCATCCATCCATCCATCCATCCACCCACCCACCTATCCATCTACTCTGACACTGGCTACAAAGAGTATTAAGAACCAGTCCCTGGCCAGAGAAGTTGACGAGTGCAGAGTGTCAGCACTTCCAGAAAATTCTAGAAGAGCTTTGGGCCACCAGGAATTTGTGTGTATGTGTCGGTGTGTGTGCGATACATATAATTTTTCTTAGCCCAGCTAGTAGGTCTTGCCAATCTCCTTCAAGTGCTGCTGCTTATGTCCCTAAAAAGAGATACATGACAGAAAACTGTACTTGAACAACAATTAAAATAAAAAAAGATGATATTGTCTGCAATAATAAAAAAGAGAGATACATGAAACCTAAATGACAAGGAATCAAACTATTGAGATTGACTGTCAGTCCATATGTTTATTGGCCTTTTAAAGATGTTCTTTTGTAAAATGTCAATTCAAAATTTTCTGCCTGGCTGTTTGTGTTTTTCTTACTGTCTTGTGGTAGTTTCTGGTTGGACGTCAGTGTTTTCCTGCTTCCTTGTACTGCAAATATGTTTAACCACCGCGGTTTGCCTTTTCATGCTCTTCATGATGTCCTTCAATGAAAATAAATTCTTAATTCTAATTCCATCTCTCCTGTCTGCTTTGCCCTATATGATTAGTGCTCTATGTATCCTAAAGCAAGGATTTAAAAAATCTTTGCTTCTCCAAGGTCTTTAGAATAATATTTATCTTCTAACACTGTTGTTTCACCATTCACATTCATGTCTACAATCCATCTGGACTGATTTTTTTGTATACAGATAGGTGTCAACAGACATTTTTCTCTATGGATAGCCAGTTGAACCAAAGCCATTTATTACAAATGTCATCCCTTCCTTATTGCTCTTCAGAGACATTTATCATAAATCAAGTGTCTCTGTATATGTCTGTTTCAGGATTTGCCACTGCATTCCACTGGTTTATTGTCTATTTTTGCAAAAATGTTAAAAATCTTAACTATTATAGCTTTTAAACTTTAATTTTTCAGTAATATAAGTCCTCTGAGTTTTTTCTTTTCCTTCACCATTAACTTTTCTTAACTCTTTGCATTTCCATGTAAATTTTAAAATCAGCTCATCAATGTCTCCAAAATCAATTCTTTTGAATCTATAAATAAATAGATATCTTTATAATATTGTGTTCTATCCATAAATAAAATACATCCTTTGTTTTTAAATTCTTCTTTCTCTTTGCAGCTTTTTTGTTTCTTGGACATCTTTCATTAGGTTTGTTCCTGGTATTTGATGTTTCATAATGTCACTGTAGATGTTATTATTTTTATTTTATTTTTAATTATGAATAAAGCATAGAAATACAAGTAAGTTTATATGCTAACAGTGCTAAATTCACTATTAACTCTAACAGCTGATTTCTAAAATCTTTTAGATTTTCGACAAACACAATTGTTATCTGTGAACTGTGATCATTTCGTTTCCTCCTCCCCAATCCAAATACATGGTACTTTCTTTTCTTCCTGCCCGTGACCTCCAGTTCAATGTTCGTACTGGTTATGACTTCAGTAAAATGTTTATGGTGACATTGCAGAAAACATACTCTTCTTGTTCCTGGTGTTAGGGCAGAAACATCTGGCATTTTACCAAGAATATTTTATATAGAAAATTCCCTTTCTGGCCCTGACTCGTGTGGCTCATTTGGTTCAGCATCATCTGGCAAAGTGAAAGGTCGCCAGTTCAATTCCCGGTCAGGGCATATGCCTGGCTTGCGAGTTCAGTCCCTGATGGGAGCATGTGCAGAGGTAACCAATTGATCTTTCTCTCTCACACTGGTGTTTCTCTCCCTTTCTTTCCCCCTCCCCTGCCCTCTCTCTAAATATAAATAAATTCTTTAAAACAAAGAAAATTCCCTTTCTAGATTGGGAGAATTTTGTTTTCTGCATCTATGGAATTGATATTAAGTTCCTTCTGCTTTGATGTCCCACTATGGTGAATTACACGTATTTGTCTTTAAATGTGAACTCAACATTGAACCTCAGAGTCATCTCTGTCTCCCCACCGTGTCTGCGTGGTTCTCGGCTCTTGGTTCCTGCCAGGAAATGGCCGTTGACCACTGATTGAAGATGGTACCTTAATGCCACTTGAATTTGAGCTGCCACAGCAAAACGATGCATACTTTCCATTTTCGATGCATGTCAAAGATTCAAAATTACAAATTAAACCATAAAAGTTGAGAGCCATAAAGGCTATTTAGTAAAATTCTCTTATTTTATCAACAAGGGAACTGAGGTTTGTACATATCAACTGACGACTGAAGAGCAATAAAGTGACACAGTTAGGACTCAGGTCAACTCAGCTCTGCACCTAGTGCTCTCTTGATTCTAGCCGAATGCCTTTAAAACAGTGGATCTGTGGCTCCGTCACTTGGGAGACCCTTTGGTTACACAGAGCACCGCAGGGCATTGGGTTGGAAAGAGTGTTTCTGACAGTTCTTGCCCTCCTACAGGCTATGGTTCTTCCTTCTCCCCTTCAGGGACTGTCCCCTGCTGTCAGGGGTCTGGGTGATACTCTTCTCTGGCCTCTGCAAGGGCGCAGTCACCTGGCTGAGTTGTTGAATTCAAGATTTTTGACTATTGTGCCTCTGTAAGCAGAGGGGGCTGAGATTTTCCCATCTTGTGACCTAGAAAAAAGTTTTCTCTTTTTAAAAAACATTTAAAAAATAAATGGCTTTCATAAATCAAAGTTCCATTACGGTATCATGATGCTTAGACTGTTCCTTATCTCTCACTTTTGAAAATATCTGATGGTCCTCAAGCTGTAGTGGGAAGAGTGCCCTTTGAAGTAAAAACACCTGGGTGAATTCTGCATGCTAACCTTCATTTCCCTCTGCATTTAATGAAGATAAAGTATGTGGCTTTTGATTTGTAAGAGCCAACTGCTCTATCAACTTCACTATTAATCATCTTCATGTTAATAAACAATGAGCAGATTTTGTCTCCATTTTCCAAGTTCTTGTGCTTTACTGTGCTTCTAGGCATATTACTCTGTACACAGACCAAGGGCCAGACAAGGGACCGTGCAAGTCTGCTATAAATAGTAGCATGATAGACCCATCAACTCACAATTTCAGAGAGCTGGCAGTCCCTCAGGGGACAGCTGCATGCGTGGCAATAGAGACACAACATGTGGGCCCAAACATACAGGGTGGCCCCTGTAACACTTGTCTAGGATTCTTTGGGGACGATTACAAAACAAAGAGCCCTAATGCTTCCTAACTGGCAGGCTGCCAAAGGGCTCGGGCGTGGTGTGGGAAGGGGCAAAGAATGTGAGTGGGAGACAGACAGGAGACAATAATGGCTGGGTGGAACACGGACAGCTGGGCAGATGCAAGTGGCAATGAGTCCAGAGATGTCACAGAATAGTTGACTCTGGACTGGAGAATTGAAAGGGAGGACAAACATGCCCAGATAGTCATGGCCGCTGTGTCTGCTTGCATTGCACTCACCAGTGTCTGGTTGGTTGGCACAGCGATGATGGCTCTAAAATATGTGCTGCCCATGGCAACATGCAGAGTGCATGCTGGTCTGTTGGTCTTTGGATGATCACAGTACTATGGTAAATGAATTGATAACACAAACACCACATACTAATGCTGAAATTTAGTTTGCTGACCTCAAAAGAACCTATTCCCCACCTCTGTGTCCAGCCTGAGCTGCTCCCCAGCCAATGGCTGGCCTCCTCGGGCCAGGTCTCTTAATAGGAATTCTTCATAAATGATCTTACTGAAAAGATAAATAATTCAGTGCTGCAAGGAGACATGAAAGGGCATGACTGGAAAAAAGTATGTGAATTCAACATTAGAGAAATGAAACTACCCCAGTAGACACAAAGCTCAGAGAAAAAGTGAACAGACTTTTCCTCTGCTGCCCATGGACACCCTAAGTGAGCGGTCTGCTTCCCCACCCCCAGTGACAACTCCTCATCACAGCCAAGAGACAAGTTCTCTTTGGTTTCAGAGGCTGCCCACCTAGGGACCCTGAATATGTGGATCACTCAGGAGAAGTAGGACTTTAAAAACAGGTGATGGTATTTTGAATACACCTGAGAACATAATTAATAATGATAGGAAAAAATCACCTTTGTATAGTTCAGTAGAAAGATGAAAGTCTTTATTCAGGCGCTGGATTGGACAAGACTCGGGCCCAGAGTGGTAATAACCTTCTAAGACAGGAGGCTGCACTTACCTGATGAATGTCAAACACTTTTTCTGCGAAAACGCCATTGGCCATGCTGAGTTCGTAATCTTTGTGGGATGTGTTTATATCAGAGAGAAGTCTATTCAGTTGAGATTGGAGCCCTTGCTGTTATTAAAAAGATGAATAAAATTTATTCTTGGACTACAAATATATGCACCTTCTTATTTATGTAGAAGATAAAATATGTATCATATTACAAAAGAATTGAAAAATAAGAGCACTATAGAAGCAGCAAACAATGCCACATAAAGCGACAGTTTCTTCCTCTTTCTTACAGATAATGTCTGTAATCATAGTAAATTAAAAGATTTACTAAAATAAATGATCAACCTTCGAATAAAATTATGAATAGAAGATAACAAATTTGGCCACAATGTGTACTAAATGATTCATTTTACCAACGTAAGTTGGCTGTGAATATTTAAGATAAAAGTAAAATATTTATTTCTGCACAACCTTTCCCAAAGCTGGCTGACACCCAAGTAAAATATTGGTAAATTAATTATTAACAAAGAAATTATCAAAAAATCATGTCTGAAATATTCACAATATGGGAATCTGAATAAAACATTGTTGTTTTTAAAGGACAGCGCATAATTCGGCGAGACAAGAATTTTTCTAAATTTAGCCTTGCAGTCTGTTTTTCAAAAGAAAACACTGTCTTTACCTGAGCATTAGAAGAGTCCCCACGTCCTGAGATTCTACTGATGCGGAGGACCTGCAAACAGGAGCAAAGAAGCAGTTAGCAGACCGTGCTCAACAAGAAGGGACCTGGCGAAATAAAATAAGGCATGGAGACTTCATTGGTAGAGTGTGATTGTGAGTGTGTGAGTCTGAGTGTGAGTGTGAGTGTGAGTGTGTGAGTGTGAGAGTGTGTGTGTGAGCCCACGGGGCAGGAATGAAATGTGTACTTCATTGGTACCTTAATTGGTGAGTAGGTGCAGCTGCCCTACCTACTTGGTTAAAACAGGTGGCTCTCTGGAGAAAGTACGAACTGGGAGAGTGAAATCAATGGCAACAAATGAAATGTGTTTCATTATTTTAGTTTCCTCCTTCCGGGGAAGTAATTTAATAATTACACACTAATTAAACCTAGACAAGTATATAAAGAGGTCAAATAAAAAATGAAAACTTTGTTTAATCAGGTAAGAGGCAAAAGGGAGGCTCACCACGTAGGCACCAAAGCATAAAACAAAGTAGTTATTGACTATCTAGAAATTCCTAAAGCCGAAGCTACCTTGGGACTTGGGATATATAATTTCTGATCCTGCGATTATTTGAAAGCAAGCAGTTGTTAGTTTTTCCTTTTTCACGATGGCTCTCACAGCCCCACTAGCCTAATAACTGCTCTATGCCCAAGATTTGAATTTCTGTTGCACTTTATCTGAAGGCCCCTCAAATCTTTATGTCCACGGGATCTGAAATGAAAACCCACCACGAGGGAGTGACAAAAGTGTGCTGCCCATATGACAACCACCTGTGCAAGTGACTAGGCCAGACGGCGTGTGTGCTGCCTCCCGGGCATGGGTGGACAGAACACAGTAATCATGGACTCATTCAACGTATCCTCCAATCAATTGTTGGAACAGTTTCGGTAGCCACCAGACAATGGGGGATTTGTTCGACTGTCTCAGTTTGTGACTGTTAGAATCTTATTGGTTGGATTTTTATAGAAATACAATATGAAGCTTTTCCTTAAGGGATCCAGTATGCTATATTTCAACCACACCTATAGAGAGCAGTGGGCGTAAGCAGAAGGGAAATTTAATTAAGCCAGTCAGTCTTGCTATCAGTGCCTCTGTGGGGGCTTTTGACATCAAGACTTCTGATCCCCAATTCAGAACACCACTTATTGGTTATGGGAAAATGGAACAGCTCAGAAAGAAATACGAAAACTTAACAAGGTCGGGAGTACCACTCTTAGCCTTACCAGGTCAGAGATTTGGAACTTACTTCATTTCTACATCCTCATAATCTTCAATAATAGTATGCAATGAAGTGAGAGACAGGTAAAATCAATGAGGCAATTTAATATACAAGTTAGAAGTTAATTTCAAATCACAAGTGTGGTCTTTGCAGGCATCAAAGCACCCTTCTTGGCAGCCTTGGCATCATTTTTCCCTCTAATTCGATGATGTGGAGTTTACAGAACATCAGCCCCCTTTTTCACTTCACTTTGGACAAACATGGAGATTTGCAACAACTTAAAGAATATTGTAGTTATCTCTTCCCCATTGATAGATTTGTGAGGGTCCTTGAACAATTCTCCTCCACAGTTTTGTGGTCGATTTCACTGTGACTATGACCCCTCTGTTGGTAAACATGGAGTTGGTCACTTGTCATTAAGAGAGGAAGGTTCAATGGGGACCCTTCATTTCCATGGAATCATTTATCTTGTTGTTACAAGGAGAGGAAATAAAAGAATGAGTCCTTATAACTTGGACGATGTCATTATAATTTTTTCATTCAGCATGGTAACATTTATCTTAGAAACAGATGAAATTTACCTCTCAGTATCCCCAAAATGAAAATGAAAAGGTTGCAGACAGAAGCTATCACCAATGATCACCTCAATAAACATGGAGAGGGAGAGAAGCACTGACCAGATGGTGCCCTTGAACTTGAACTTGACCTTGAACTTGAGTGGTCCTTATGTGTCTTTCCTCCCTTAGATGAGGAGCTGGGGATGGAAGGATCTAGTTCTATGAGCTTTGAAACAGCTCAGGGAGAAAGATTTAACCAAAGGAAAGCCGAGAAAACATTGGAAGTTGTAGTTATATGTAATCATGAGTAAAATATCAATGGCTTTGTGGGAAAACCTTTTGAACAATGTCTGCTCCTCAGAGTTTTAAACATTTTATTCACTACCCCCTAAAAAGAAGCTAATAATTAATGTGAAGCCTAGTAAGAAGGAAAAATTCTCCCCCCTTTTGGCCAAAATTCCTCCTTAATCAGGCTGACTTTTTAAATCGCCTGTAGTCTTCTTAAAAAAAAAAGTCTTAAAGTTACCATTGGATAGATTGGTATTTGGAATTATATGGATGTACTAGAAAAATAAAATACCGCCACAATGTGCCAGGACTCAAAGATCCAGATGTCTTTCTGGGCTAACTCTCATGGAATCCAGACAATATTATAAAAATTATATGAATCTCCAGAAATCATTCTTAACTTTTGAGAAAAAAGTTTTCATAAGTATCAATATTTAACATCACTCTTTGATTATTTCTAATCATACTCCATTTTAATATTAATTTTGTTGTTTTCTTCCCACATTTCTAGTTGGCTTTTACTAGACTGGTACAATATCAAGGTGATACATATCTATTTTTATATTTTTAAAAATTCTAAGAAATTACAGATTAAATGATAAAACTAGCATAGCTAAAGATGAATAATGACACTAGTAAATATTTAAATGTGATAAATATTAAATGAAATTTCAAAGGGTATATTTACCATAATTCAAATTGCTAGGAATCCTATACTTTCACATGCCCTAGTGTTTCTATGTAGAAAAATTAAAATGTCTTTTCCTTGTTAAATAACTGGTAACATGCTCAGATAATGGCAAAAAGAGGAAAATTAGGGGTCTATGCAATGTAAGAAGTTCCAGGGTGTTAGGATTGGGGGTAAGAACAGACACTCTGAGACACCCGGGCCCCAGTGGGCTTCCACCTGCGTCTTCATGCCAAATGTCAAAACCACTGTATCTTCCCACAGAGGTGGTAGAATAAGTCATATTATAAGTCACGTGTCATATATTATAAGTCACAAGTCATATAAGTCACATACAAGTAAAAAAATCATAATGATTTTTACTTTCCCTAATAGTGTTTTAAAAAAATTAGATTTGTATAACTTTTAGATAATATTGTAATAAAAAACATGATTTAGCACACAAATTTATGATATATTCTATCTCAATGCAAATGTTATGTGAGAGAGAAAAGAGCGGCAAGAAGCTCTGATAAAGAGAAATAAATTTTTAAAATTTGATATGAAAACCAGAAAGTAGAGTAATATTAGAGCTAAATAAAAATATAAACCTGAATACACAACCGTGTAAATAAACACGCTTTTCTGATTCTTTCCCCAGGTGGCAAGCAGCTCCTGCTCCCTCAGCTCTGTGGGACCTCACCACTCAGGCCGACTCTGGACTTTCACACTGTTATCTGGTAAGGGAACCACACTTTCTAGAGAGTAGCTGACCCCTCTTTGAGCCAAGAAAACCCAAGACAGGTCTAGAACATCTTGTTGTCCATGAGCAAAGCTATTTTAGGGTCTTCTGGAAGAATTTATTTACTTTAATAATTTTTCAATGTATTTTTTATTGTTGACACTATTCTAGATGCCCCCCTTCCCCACCCCTTGCCACCACCCTCCACTGAGCCCCCGCCCCCCAACCCTACCTATATCACATCGTTGTCTGTGTCCATGGGCCATGCATGTACGCATATATGTTATTTAGCTAGTTTAAAGGGATTTGTACTGGCCCAACTGTGACCATTTGAGCATCAAAAAGAAAAAAGACTCTTGGCCCATGGCAGTGCTTCAAAGAGACACATAGATGGAAGCCATAATGAGAGGGGTCACTGGGTGAAAGGGGTGCCGACGGCCTCCACGTGCATCCTGGCCTGGTGTCTCTACCGCTACCAAATTGTGACGGGAAATTCCTGAGAGAAGAGAGGGAAACCGTGACCATTTACCTCCCTGTACAGCCTGGCTCAGGGCGGTGTACAAGAGTGAGTGAATAGGCACTTTCTAAAGGTGGTGGTGACAATCTGATGGCCAACCACTATAGCAGGCTGCTATTATCTGGAATGTTCTATTATGTCATTTGTGCCCAGTCCCCAGCGTTTAAACTAGGACTTCCTTGGTATCTCCTTGGAACTCTTCTTTCTCACCCATATTTATTCAAGCACTGGTTTTCAAACTTTCCTGTACACCTAGAGAGTTTATCAAAACAGGGATTGTGCTGGCCTCCAGCCCGTGGTTTTTGATTCAGTAGGTCTGCGGGAGGCCCAAGCATTTGCATTTCTAACAAACTCTCCAGCGGATGCTGTTGGTACTGGTCTGGGAAACACACTTTGAGAACCTATCCTAAAAAAAAAGGACCAAAGCTGCAGTTCTGGAAATATTCTTGCTGTCTCCCAGCTGCCAAACAAGGCCTGCACACTGTGTGCATTGTACACACCTGGAGAGGGGCTCATTGGCCAGCCCTCAATTCCCCGCGACCAGGGCCATCAACTGCTTTCTGGGGGAGGACAGCTGCCCTGAGGACTAACTGCAGAAGCCGCACTTGAGACTGACCTTGTCCATCTGCGCAGCACAGTCACCTCGCGCGCCCAAGCGGACCACGGCCAGGGCCGTGAAGATGCTCAGGGAGGAAAAGAATACATTTCCACTCCCGGGACTGTTATCCATCTCTCGGAAGAGGTTGAAGCCGAAGTCTGCACTCACTGCAGCAAGGGAGGCCATCGTGAAACCGAGTGCCACCTGAAGAAGAATGAAGACATGACATAAATTCCGAGGACATTTTCCACCAATGTCATGGGTTTTATATTCTTTTACTTTCTAAATGCTTCCTTTCTTCAGCCTTGGATGTAACCATAAATAACTTGGAACAAAAAAAAAGTGTTCCTTTGCTCCAGTATTCTTGTTGCCAACATGCTAAAACTATCTCTTCTGGCAACAAGAATATGATACACTCTTTTTTTACGTTAATATTGTCTAGTGCAATGTTTCTGCATTTCTGCCCATGGTCTCATGGGTATAGGACATATTCCCATTTCTTCCTGATGTGGCATTTCTATCGAGTGGCCTCTGATAGTTTCATTTTCAAGTCCTAAGCAGACACATGCATGGGGTCTATTCTAAAATCACCCCAGATTTCTAAGCTGAAATGAAGCAAAAGTACTGTTTGCAGTAAAATAAATATTATAATATTACACAGTCTGTTAAATGGGCTGTAGTCCTGGAGATTTAACACAGCACTTCCTAGTATTCTCTCCATCACAGCCTGCATACACATTTTTAGAATGATCATACATCCTAACTTTTGGGGGGATCATCCTAATTTCCAGCATTATGCATCCTTGGGCCTATAAGTGTATTTATGATTTTCAGGATTTTTTCTGCTTCTTCTGGGAATGGAAATATAATTGTCATATTATGTATCACAAACATTCATAAGACTTCCCAGTACAGAAGTCTGTCTCTTACTAGAGAACCTAAGATACAAAATCCTTGAATTCTCAATGTTGTTCCTGCCCACCCCCCAATGGAATTCTTCAGGAATCTATTTTGGTATTTTTTTCTTGCAGACTTTCTACATAATATTCAAATTGATCCCAGTACCACAGTAGAAGTCGTCTCAGACTATGTGAATTAACATGAATACTCCAAATTCTTCTTCTTCAATACTCTGTGCCATCATACCCCATGGCGTGGCAGGTACCAAGAGATGCGAGCCCTTAAGGGACCTGGTCCTAACCCCAAGCCTGTGGTTAGTAACCGTTTGATCTGGGTCCATTCTTTAACTTCTGTGAGTTTCAGAGTTTCATCTTCTTCAGTGAGATGATCAATTTATAGGACAGAAAAACATGTGTCCTTCCACCCTTAGCCCCATAGGAGGACCACACCACTGCATCAGGGCATTTGGGGTGAGGTGTCAGGGTATGGGGTGGAAACAAAAAAAGAGCCAGAAGGAGGGACGTATTTGTGGTTTGCCACACGAATATTCTAAAACTCTCATCGTACTTATTTCAGTGAAGTCACAAAAATGGAATGCCTTGCAAAATTAAAAATGACGTTAAAATAAGTTTTCAATTCTCTTTTACCAAATAGGAGCTTGAGTTTAACAATGAAATTGAGAAACAACTCTATATAATGCCTGTCCCATTATAGATGGTCAGTGGATTAAAGCTGCTACATTCATTGGTCTCTATTCTGTCCTGCCAAGCATCAGCTTAGATATTTCCAGAGTGTTCTGAGGACCCCATATTCTGAACTTTGGGATTCCAAACCCTGAGAACATCATGGAGGCACAATGTTGTAAATGAGACTGTCTTTCAAGGTCAAATTCAGCTACCTTTCGATTCACTATGGGTCCCACTCTACAGTTATTCCCCCAGACACAGAGTGAGAAAATCATTCACACTCCACATACTAGTTACTCCAAGAATGAACATCTATTTTTTTTTTTTCATAGCAATCCAGAAAAAATTTAACTGATTTCATACAGAATCCAGTGGGCAATATTAACATTGTCTGTGGCCCCCAAACTTTTCAGGGATTCAAAATCATATTTTATATCTGAAAAAGTAAGTCTTGTTTCTAAAAATATGAAAAATTATAATATTAAAATTAATGAATATACAAGTAAATACACTAAATTGAAGCACAAGTTGGTTTTTATATTAAGTTTAGAAATCATAAAAAGTTCCTTAATTTTAGGGAGAAAATGTGAGCTAGATTCTCTGGAAGCACTTTCCAAAACTTCATGTGGATTGCTGAAAACCATAATAAGGGAAATTAATCACTCTTAGGAAAGTAACTTTAAATGCAAAATCATAATAATCCTTTTAAACTTTTTACAGTGAAAATTATATTTAATTGAGAATTGTGGGTATATTTTAACACATTTGGTATAATATGGACTAGAATCTTCAGAAGGAGACCTGAAAGGGTTTATATGACCCTGTTTGCAGACCTGCTTGGTCCAATGTGGTCTGGGAGAGACTTGGCAGCGGCATACTCCCAAAGCACAAAAGCACACTTTTCAGTACGTTTTTCTTTGGTGAAGCTCCAACCTGTCTTATGGCTTTACAAATTTAAGTTTTAGTATTTTACTTCCTAGGGTGAAAAAACTCGTTCAAATAATTCTTTAAGTCACAATTTTTTTTTAGTCCTCACCTAAGAATATGTTTTAAATCGATTTGAGAGAGAGAGGAAGGGGGAGAAAGAGAGAGAAGCATCCGTGTGAGAGAGAAACCCCGATCAGTTGCCTCCCCCGTGCACCCCAGCCAGGGACCAGACCCGCAGCCTAGGTGTGTCCCCAACCAGGGGTCAAACCCGAAACCTTCTGGTCTCGGGGACAATGCTTCAGCCTACCGACGGAGCCACCTGGCCAGCACTAACTCCCCATTTTCAGCTTCTCTTGGTCATCCCGGTGCCTTTCACAAAACAGGGAAGACAAAGGCAGCTGCACAGAAGTTGGTGTGTTCAGACATCAAGTACATATTTGTTACCACTTCAGCAGAGAGACCACAGTAGAAAATTCATCGTTCTAGAGAAATAGGAACTGAGACATTCCTAGACCATCATCCATTCTCAAGCAATGGCTTTTAAAGTGATAAATGACATTAAATTATACATCTTTCAGCATTCTTGTTCATACATGTTAGAAATAAATACCGAAAAGCATGTTCACTTCGCATAATTGATTTTATAAGCTTCACTCAGGTACGCTGTGGGCTCCAGAAATGAAAGCAAGATTCTTTCCTTCTCATGCCGACTCTTGTTGATAAATTCAATCCTGACTGAATTTCCACCGGGGGAAAGATAAGTAAATATTTACATGATACCAAAACCGTGATTTTTCTTTCTCCTATAATTTCTTTTCACAGCAACTCTTTAAAAACAACGGCAACAACAAAATACAACGAGCCATCAACAAGTGTACGATGACATCGGTCCTAGCTAAATAACTAAAGGAAAGTTAAAAAGAAAGTAAGTTTTGTTGCTAGAGAAACAATATCGGCATGATATTGTCCAGTATGCCGTTGTTCAGACATAGCTCTGAAGAAAAATTCTTTTCCTATGGTAAAAACTTGGCTTTCAACTAATTTTATATCTCACTACAAATATACCATATTTGTATGTTTCTTACGTAGGTATTTTCAGCTTACTATATTGATATATGGTTGATTTATAACTTTCAAGTTAGTAAGATTCATGAAGTTTTTTTAGTCCCAAAGAGACTTGCCCACGGAAAAGCCCACGGAAACCTAAAGTCTGTTTGCCTACTTATGGTATATTTCAGTCCAGGAAATGTGTTACCCCTCCCTTCCTGTCACCAACACAAAAGGATAAATATGTTCTCACTAAAGCACTTCTTTAAAAAGTCTAATTAAAAGAAAGGAAAGTAATTTTTAAATAAAGCATAAGAAAAAACAGGGACAAAACACATTCAATAAAACAAAATTATAATGATAATATTTCATGTACCCAAGCATGTTATTCTTAATTGATAAATCATATGCCTTAAATACTTGATGAAGATATGATCTAATCTTAGAATATTTTTGTCTGTACAAAGTAAAATAATCGTATTTCATAGCATATTATTGATGGAGAAAAAAAACTCCTATATAACAAACCAAAATACACGTATTGGAGGAAAAAAATGAACTACTACTTCACAAGTTTAATGTTTATTGTCACCATGTAAGTTACGTGGAATGCTATAGTGTATACTCTTTCACAGGAATATTTTCAAATCTTTCCATTTCTATGTTTAAATAGAAATGTGGTTTCAAATATTGATAAATCCCTAATGAGATGTGCACTTCACTATGTAATTAAAAGAGTTCCATTCTAATCTCAAAAATTAGTATATTTCAACCTGCAATGCCTTAAATAAGAACACTGCACGTATAGACTTGAGATTTGTACATCATTCCCTAAATGCTATTTATCATCCCAAGAATGCACCACGAAGTGTCCCGCGGGTCTCTGACCCCTGCCCGGTGGTGCGCGCCAGCCTCCCTGGGACACCGCATGGACACAGCCATAGACACAGCCATAGACACAGCCGTCACATAGAAAACCTGAGAACAGGACCAGGCAGCAATTTTGGGGTGGTTTGAAGAGTTTAGACAGACTCTCAGATAGAGAAGCACCCATAACTCACTCACTTCCCTCTCTCAGAAGTGTCCGGCCAGATTCTAAGTGGCGGGCTTTGGAAATATTTACCTTACTCTCTTCATAGAGGAAGCTGGCAGCTGGTTGGGTGAGTCTAAAGGAGCGCCTTGCACTGCTCTGACATATAAAGCCTCTGACTCAGACACTCCCTGCCGCCTTTTGTGATGGCCATGGCAGCTTTAAGTAATGTCATTAAGACGGGCTTGCGTTCAGGCCCTTCCTAGAGCAAATTAAAAGAAGCGGGTAAAGTATTAGCTACAGGTCCAGTTCAAAGAAGTCAAAATAGGTATTTTTTTAATACATCAAATTTCAGCATAAAATTCTATTTAATTTGATATTGACATCACAAAGTAATTTCACATAGTGTGTGTAGATATTCATGCCTTGTGGTACAACTAGCATTTACATGTGGAAAGGTATGCTTTTACAATTCGATCATTGAATTTGTTATTGTTCGTCCAATTCCTCCTCCCTCACCTCCTCCTCCTACTCGGATATCCAGCAAGGAACACCCCGCAGCCTCACTTTCCAGGTTTCCTTTTCCAGCGTGTCTGAGTCAGCTGTCACATAGGTGCTTCAGGGCAGTGCCAGAGGAGGGCAGACAGCCAAGTGCTGGAGAAGGGGGCTGGGTGGGCCGTGGGGAAGCCCTGCTCTGTGTGGGGAATTGGGGACCACTGGGTTTGGAGGAGATAAGTTAGCCGACTGTTTCAGAAGAGGTAGGTTTCACTTTACAGGGTGTTTCTGACTTGACCTTACACATCCTTCCCACAAGCATTTGCTCGCCCTGTCTTAGCATTAAAACCATACGTTTTCATGCCAAAGACAGACTATATTTTTACGTCCTGACCATTCGAAGTTCTCTAAGGTGAATGTTCTACGAGAGGGACAGATGTGTTAGCCACGTTGGACACCCAGAGAGCGCTCTGCCTCCATCGGTAAAAGCATATTAGTGATGGAAACAATGAAAACTTTGAAAACTAAACAATGAAAAAATGATGAGTAACTCCAGGGAAAACAAAGATTACTCAGTGAAATGTGTATCATACCACCCATTATAGCCCAGCCATGGATACTGTTCTCTTAGTTGTAATGATTTAAATATCAGGTAGTGAGCTGAACAAAACTTATGCTATATCTCTGCAGGGGTCTTAGGAAGACACTGTGGGGGTGGGGGTGGGTACAGAGTGTGCAAGAGGCACATGGTCCTTCCGGGAAAGGAGGTCTGGAGTGAGTCTCTAAAAGTAAAAGGCAAAGAAAGACCAGCATTGGCATGTTATTTAGATGTCTCGAGGAAGAATTTT
The DNA here is from genome assembly GCA_004024845.1 of Tonatia bakeri. NCBI lineage: Eukaryota > Metazoa > Chordata > Mammalia > Chiroptera > Phyllostomidae > Tonatia > Tonatia bakeri. Next base: position 36,351 of record PVIA01011438.1, read on the forward strand.
AAAAGCAGTTGAGATTGGAGATAAGTATACACCTGTGAAACCATCACCACCAATCAATCATATCTCCAAAAAGTAATTTTAAAAAAGCAGTTGAGAGTTGCTGTTCCCATCAAGTGGGAGGGAGGCCTAGTGGGAGCAGGGAGGAGGCTGCTGTTTCAGACGATAAGCTTTTCGGTCTCACTTGGACTCCTCGCTCCTTAGGTCACACATAACATAAACTGGAAATAGACGAAGGGTGAAATAGGACACGGAGGTTGGATCCAAGCTCAGCAACTCTACCTGCTGTGTGACCGACTGACTTCATTTCTCGGAGACCCCGTTTTCTCGTCCACAAAACAAGAATTCAGATAAATTTTATTATATTCTCATTTTAAATACTAGTGTGTATATATTATATGTAAGTATGCATGTAAGTACATAATCACCAGTATGGTGTTTGGTGCAGGATAGGCCTTCAATAATTTTCATCCTTCGCACGTGCCCTCCATGCCCACGGGCTGTACTATATTGTATTATATGTTATTACCTTACAACATAAGATGCTGGATCACCGCAGCCATTTTTATACAGCGCTTACCTCCCAGATTCTGGGGTTTTATTGCTATTAACCCTCTAGGGCAACAGTTCCATCCCTCTGGGTCAAATGATACTCCGGCTTCATCGGAAGCATTTTCACAGCAGGAGTCGAGAGCAGGTGTGAGCGAAAGCTCAGAGACCAGAGCCAGGAGAGGTGAGCGCTTGACAACATGGAAGCTGACGTGCAGAGGGAAAGACTGAGGTGACTAACATGACCCAATTTTCCTGGGACTTTCCTGGTTTTAGCAAAGTCCCGCATCCTGGAAAAACCCCCTCAGTCCTGGAGAAATGCCCATTGGGAGGCTTCCTCCCTCCGGCCACAGCTCCCAGAGCTTTCCCCACACAATCGCTTTTCTAGGGCACCCCAAACCTGGGCTCCACACCATCACATGGTCATTCAATCTCACTGCCCTGAGACACACAGAATGTGTTCCTGACACCCCAAAACAGGTCCCCATCTGCTCCCTGATACCAGAAATCACCATGATGGGAGACACGGGGTCCCATGCCACAGTTAGAAGTCAGGCTGAGGAACCAAATAAGTCAGGACAGAGGAATGCAGAGTAGGGTTCCCTCATGAAAAGATCAAGCCAAGCCAAACTGTGTTTTCAAGGATGCTTATGTAGATGGGCAGGGTGTGTTCAGGAGATGATTGTCTCTCCTTACCTCCAGCAGGGGGGAAGAATTTTGTTAGTAAAAGGATGGGAAAGGGAGGATTCAGAGGGTCTAGCAATGTTCTATTTGTTAATATGCAGGCGTATATTGGATGCACTTTGATATATCCAAGTTAGGTTTTATCATTTTTAAAAGTCAATCAAAAAGTATAAAGAAATAAGGTGCCTCAAAGATAGGGTGACAGCGTATGCACGTAACTAGTCATCAATCTTCTCCTGAGAGCAGGTTTGGATGGGGGAAGGGGGAACTGGCACCTCATCCCAGGGTAAGTGCAGCGGCAGTGAGCTCAGGAATAAAAAGCCAAATAAAACAGGAGGTTTTATTTGCACTGACTGGCAGGACACATGGCAGAGACCAGGGCTCACAGTGCTCCCTTCACAACTCTGAAGCCCAGCGAGAATGCCTGTGTGACACATGCTTCCTCCCCGGAAGGGCAAACCCCCAGAGAAGCACCTGGAGAGACTTCAGGCTCCTGCCTGTGATCACTGGCCATTTTCTGGTTTTCTCCAGATTCAGTGGTGAGCCTATCTCTCACCTAAGGCAGTAGACATGGGAGAAGTCTACATGAACATGGAAATTAATAATGTAATCACACCGCATCTGGTAGAAGCAACGATGGAAACCTGGTCTTTCCCAAAGCGATCCCTTTTCACTCACAAAAGAAATGTTTTGCTCACATACTTGGGAAGTCGACAATGAAAAGCCAGGTGGTAGTCGGATTAACCACCATCTAATGAAACCAAGCAAGCATTTCTAAACTGATTTTTTTTCTAAAATCCTCAGAATGAGGTCTTAAAGGCTGTCCTTAGGTATAGCCAACATCCTGCCTGAGTACCTGCTTATTGATGTGTACACCCAGCTTCTGGGATGGTTTTCCTGCAACTCTGAGCAAGTGTTGCCCCTACAGAAGCTTACAAGCATTTCGCCTTTGCACCAGGTTTCAAACTAGTATCTAAGGAGGTCATTATGAGAGCCGTTCCCTTCGTGTGAACCAGATTTGAAGAGGTAATTTGCCCATCTCTGTTCTTTACAATGCCAGCGGGTTTAATGTAGCCAAACAAACGTCAGGGTCCTCCGTGTCTATCAGTCTGTCTCAGCACATACCCTCTGTGAGAGGGAGCATCCCCTCTAGACCCAAGCAAGACAGCAGTGACTTTGAGCTTGGTGTAAAACTTCATTGCATTGTGTCACTGAGCCCTTGGGCTCGAATTCCTTCCAGCCCTACCCTGTGCACATGCGCTTGGCACAAGGACCTCAAATAGAATTTAATACAGTATCTTCATCATTCCTCAAACCTAGATGTTCATCTGGACCCTGAACCATTTGGACTATGGCTTCTCTTTTTAACTGTTCTCCATCCTTCCCTGACTCCATCTTGTTCCCAGTTCTCTCTAACGTGGAATTTTCCGAAGACCTATCTGTCAGGTTAGCAATTTCACCTGGATGCTTACCTGCACTACACAGCTTCAGATAGGAGCTGAAACTTGAGGTGTTAGGTGTTAGTTCATTCTTGTTACCCTGCCAGCCTCTTCCCCACCCTTCTGATCTGGCAGTTGCAAGCCATCTCTGCAACACCCAGACCCTCCCTGCTGGATGGTACAGACCAGAGTTCACTCACAAGGGTTTTCCCCTTGAAAGTGGCCAGGTGTAGGCAAAGGTAGGTTAGGACCAATCAGTTACTGACGCCTTTGCCATTAGAACATGCCACACAGGGGCATGCCTTCCAGTCTTGGCTCGGGCGTCACATCGTTGTGCTAGAAGTTGCACCCACCTGCATCTGCTACGCACAGAAGGAACAGTAGGCCTGATTCTTCTGGCTGAATGTTTTCCAAAGCATAGCCAATGCTCACCCTATTGTGAAAAGCTATTGGAATGTGTAGGTACCATCATCTTATAGTTGCTTCTCAATTTTGTCTAGTTTGGCCTCTTTTGCAGGACAGAGAGGACCCTAGACCTTACCCAAAATCACACAGAGCAGCGATTGCTCATTTCCATGATGGCTGATGAGTAATATAACAGTAGAGGAAAAAAAAGTCACAAATAATGTCTGAAAATTCATCCTGACTTAGTGGTAGCAGTCAATTTTCTGGTGAAAAATAGAAGCTTACCAATTGATTTCCTGTTCTCTGTATTCTGATTATAGTTATCACTGACTAGAAGAACTGCAATATTTTAAAATCCACATCCTTTCTACAAAATTGCTACAGTAGGGGTCAAAGACTTCCAAGTGGTAAAATGACTGGTAGGTAAAAGGCAAGGGGCCGGAGTGACGTACAGACCGGATAACCCTCCTGGAGCGACCAGGGTCAGACGTAATTAAAGCTCCTGTCACCATTGTTTTTCCCTCCACTTAAACCCAGACAACCCTCCCACTGCTGTGTTTACCATAGTTTACTCCCAACTAACCAATCTCCAAGTGGCATGAGTCTGAGAGGGAAACTCGGCCATGGGAACTAGTGTGTCACACACATTCTTCTCCTTTGCCGTACGGTGATAACCCAAATTTCCAAGGCCCTCACCAGTTCGTGAGCACGGATGAGCTGTACTCACATGAGCTGTAATAAGCTCATCTGACCCTCTCCTGTCCTCACTTACCCAGAACTGATGCTTGCTGTGGAGTTTGCTCATCACCTGTGGCCACCACATAGGCCTTTAGTGTCTCTCTCCCATGTAGGTGCCTTCATCAGCATCCTCATCCCCAGGATTTGGAGGGCTCCCTCACCTTTGTCACCGCTGCTGGTGCTCATGGAGAGAGCACCAGTGTCCCCACGAAGAGCACTATTTTCTGGTGCCATCACAGTCCCCAAGCAGTGGGTCAGCACCTTCATTTGGCCCCATGAAGAAAGGGCAAGAAGGTCCTTTCCCCATCCTTATACTGCACTGCCAGCATCCAGCAGAGACACTTGCTGCACCTCCATCTTCCAGAGCTTAACATCCATATGGTTGCTTTGGCTGCTGCTTTTCCTTGAGACCAGGCAAATAGCAGAGATTCTCTTGTGGTCCTTCTTTCACCCACTGTACCCACAAAGACCCATGTGTTCATATCTTTCTTATAGGTGTCTTGCCTCAGGTAAGTGAGCTCTACTGTAAATAGGCACTGTGGGGCACTACCAAGCCATCTGATGACCCATTTTCTCTACTATTAATGAATTTTCTTTCCATCTTTAACAATTTCTATGGTTTCTTTTGAAATACATTTTACTGTTATTATCTTCACATGAACCACTAGCCATATCTTCTTTTTAAAGGCATAATAAAGTGAATAAAAATGTTCACCCTTCCCCCAAAAAGGCCAGGACATAAAGCAAAATGGCCCACCTAGACCCAAAATCATTCTCTGCTTCAAATAGCAGATGTCCCACCCCCCACAGGGAGTGATTTTCTAAGTAATGAGGGGAAACCCCAGTGTTTGATACCAGTGCTGCTTTCTCATGATCATGTTCATGCTACAAGGAAAGGGGTGTTTTTCCCAGAGTTTCAATGTCATGACTGCCAATCTCGGAAAGCTTCCTTATTTTTATTTTTATTTTTATTTTTTATTTTTTGTGGTAGTCCTGCAGCTATCTGAACAACATTTTTCATTTTTTAAAGATTAAAAAATATCTGATTAAATTTAACATGGAGGTTCCATATATATATATGTTGTATATATTTTAGATGCTAGGAGACCCCTTCAAGTCAGAAACCAAGACTTATTTCCCTTTCTTTTCCCATGTATATGATAGTGTCAGCCTTAATAAAAGTTACTGAATGAATAAAATGACCTAGAGTAAAGTAAGTGTCATAACAGAAAGGCAAGCCAATGAAAGCACTGAGGAAGCCATAGTTAATTGGAAGTGGGCCTCGGCAATGAGTGAGCCTGTGATCTGGAACTTGGAAAATAAAGATGAGAAGCATTCCAAGGGGAGCAGCATCAGTAAAAACCTGTGGGAATTCACATGCATGCTGTGTTCTGGGAATAGCTAGCAAACACCTAGTAATGCAGTGTCATGGGGTGGTGGCATGTCAGGCTCTGTTGCCTGAATGGATGAGGATGGCATTAACAGGAACAGAGAACTCAGTGGTCGAAGTATGCATGACAGGGGGAGAAGAAATAATAAGCTCCGCTTTGGATATATTGAATTTGAGATGCCCACAGGACATCCAGCTCAACAAAGCAGCTGGAAATTCAGGCCCCTATATGAAAGTAGTTGGTGACAGAGATGTTAATTTGAGGGCCTATCACACATAGGTTATAATTAAAACCATAAATGAGATTCCCAGACAGAGAGTCCAGAGCAAGAAGAAGAAAAACTCACTGGGAAGACTCTTTGGGAAACTCCCACATTTAAAAGCTAAGCATAACAAGGGTATGGAGAGGCGGAAGCAAGAGTGACAGAGGTGTGGGGGGATGGCGACAAAAATGTGCTGGCCGCCAAGATTCTTATTCTCACTACACAAAACTGTCTTCTATGCATCAATGTAAGATTTTCACCTTTTCCCCCTGAAGTTTCTCTTTGCACGATTAAGATGAGGAAAGTTAATTGTTAAAAATACACGCGTGACTACTTCCTTGAGCTTCACCTTTGGAAAGCAATGAACTTGTGCTACATCGTGTCTGTCCTTTACTCAGCAGCACTGTTGTTGGAGGTAATTATGAAAATTCGGCAATAAGAATAGCAATAAAACATGAGTCAAGAGAAATTTCCTTCACATCCTAAAATATATTAGAATACCCCCTGGAAGCTGGAGTCATCTGTGTTTTGGTTGTTTGTTTGGTGTCTCTTTGTTTGTCCTGAATTGCAGAGATTGAAATTTGGATATAAACTGTATTTATGAGATCTAATCCTTCTCATCTAACTCATTTATTTGAATAAAATCTCGTACTAGCAAGTTCCATGACTTAATTACATGTTGTGTCATGGTTAATTCATTCTAAATGCTTTGAATGTTAGGTCTATTTTTACTTCTTGACATTTTCTCTGTTGTTTCACTACGGGCAGGGCATAAAGGAATTCAGTCAGTCTCCATCACTTGTGTACAAGCCACTATTTACCCTCTTTTTCTTTTCTTTCTGCCTTCCCCACTCCTCCTTCTCTTCTGCTTTTGAAATGGATAAACTCGGCTGTCACTTGGCAACAAATACTGTGATCCAGTGTTCTCCTCAGACACCTAGAGGAAGGCGATCATGGCACTTCCTAGGATGTCTTTCCACCAGAATTCTAAATCCTGGCGGCCTGACTGGCTTCCACTGATCTGCTCCATGTCATTCCATCCCACTGACAAGGTCACCACAGCGTCACAAAGGGCACATCCCCAAAGGATTCAGTCATCGCTGTTGCCTGTGTCTGACCTTTTTAATGTAAAATCTTTCAGTTCTGTGATATTTGTGAACTCACTGAGATAGGAGGTTTCTCAAAAATATATATATACAATTCAAATTTCTTAGGAAGAAAATTAGAGTTCCCTGTCCACCACAGAAGTCCTACTTTCCAAATAAATGCAATAATTGCCCCCACTTGATTTCCTGAACTATTTTTTCACCTCATCGTGGAATATCATCTTTCATGAAAAAGAAGTGTTTTAAATCTCCAGATTCATTAAGCTTTTACTCTTGATCAGTTCCAGTGACAAAGTTAAGTGTAAAAGTGTTTTTTCTATACACTTTTATTTTCTTATACTTTAAAATCATTGTATAAGTTCTCAGTGGCTGCTTTAAAACTATATTCTAGCTATATTCTTCTACTTGCTATATTCTTGCTACTTTAAAATATCCACGTAAATCAGAACTAATTCTATAAATTCAGCAGCCTGGGAGGTAAACATAAATCCAATTCTTTCTTTATTAACAGATAGGTATATAATTAGCTAAAGGAAAGTTTAAAGATCATTTAAATCTAAATCTCCCATTTTCCAATATGAAAAAAGTCAGACTCAGAAAGTTTGTGCTTTTTTTTCAAACAAGAAGCAGCTGGAACTGCTTCATATGATTATCTGAACATAAGATGAAAAAGCCATTGACACAATTCAATACCCCATTCATAATTTTGAAATTTTAAAAACACAAGAAAATAAAAAGATGCCTGATATCTCTATTACTACTAAGCATTGCACTGATTATATTAGCAAGTGAATCAGAAAAAAAGAGTGAATCAAAATAACAAATGAAATTATCTGTACTTGTAGATGGAACCATATACCTGGGAAACCATAGGTAATTAATTATAGAAGCAAGTCAAACAATGAAAGAATTCAGTGAAGTAGCAGGTATAAAATTAATGTACAAAATCAATAGGAAGCCCAGAGTTACACCCCAAAGTGCCCGTGGAAAGTCAGAAGGTGATAAAGGCAACATCTCAAATCAATGGGATAAAGATGGATATTAAGTAAACAACTCTGGGACAACTGGGTAGCCATTTAGAAATGATAAAATTATATCCACCTCTTACGCACACCTAGGAATAAACTCCCAATGAAGCAGGGATCCAATGCAGTAAATAAAATCATGGATTGCTAGAGAAAATGTATGTATGTCAATTACTCTTTAACCTCTGTGAAGGAAAAGGCTTTCTAACTATGACTCAAAATCCAGAGAAAGAACAGGAAAGATTGATAAATTTCACTACGAAATAAAAATTAAAAGTTGTGTATGTCAGACAAATACCATGTGTTTTCACTTATATGTGGAGTGTGAAGAACAATATAAATAAATAAACAAAACAGAAGCAGACTCATGGATGCAGAGAACAGACTGGCGGTGGCCAGAGGGGGGGAGTTTGGGGGACTGGATGGAGAAGGCGAAGGGATTGGGAAGGGCAGACCGGTGGTCACAGGACGGCACAGGGATGGGTAGTACGGCACAGGGAACACAGTCAGTAATGTCGTAATAACTGTGTGTGGGGCCAGG